>OZ010577.1:137376075-137643575 GCA_963932145.1 Acanthosepion lycidas
ACTATTAAGATTTTAAATATTTCTTTATGTCCTAGATAAATATGTTTATTACAATAATAGTTATATATTTAGTCCTGAAACTACTTAAAAAATTAAATATTTAAGTTAATAACAAAATTTTTTTCAGACATCGAATTTTCTATCAAACATTGTAAACTATCTTTTACATAATTTTGTTAAAACAAAATTATAACAACTCCATCTCTCTTTCCCCCCTCCCCCCTCCCCCTATCCCTCTCTTTACCGTAAGACTCACTTGTATACATTTTCTACAATTCATTTCCGTTTTATTAACCATCTAAAGAGGTCAAGTTTTCTGTCACTCCTCCTACTCCAATATAAAACATACTTAAGAGAGATATAAAATTAACCCCTCCCTATACTTTATATTGTCTGGTTAACTACCACTCTCAACCCCCTCTATTAAATTACAAAAATTACACTACCCACCAATTTCTAATCCCATTTTTTTTCTCATTTCGTTGTTGGAAGATTTACCTGATGATCCTGAATCCTTAAAAAAGGATTTAGGTGAAATAAATTATCGTAATGGTACATTAAAGTGATTTGTTTTTCATTACATATTATATATATATATATATATATATATATATATATATATATATATGTATATATATACATACACATATATAAATATATTGTGACGGGTATTAAAAGCAGATAAGCTAAACACGCATATACGCACATATGAAGGTTAATTTCTGCCTAGCAACAGAATAAAGATTATAGACATTTTGGGAAGGCAGGTCAAAAAAATCGACTGACCTAATTACCTGTAAAGGAAAATGTCTAGACAGAAGCTAGACAGGGGACGGAAGTAAGTTTGAATTCCCGCACAAAACCTAAGACACGTGACAGTCAAAGATTCACTTGAGGATCAGTTGTTCTCTGGACTTTGAAAAGGCAAGACCGAAGCTGAGGCGCTAGTAGTTCACGAATGGAAAGATAAGACACATTTGATAGTGATGACTTATCCAGTTCGATCCAGGCAACTCTGTACAGAAGTATAAAGAAATATTCCTGTTCGAGAATCCAAATTTGAAGACGCAGAAAAAGATATATGCTGGTGATTCAACCTGCGTAAAGAAAGTGTACATCCCTGTTACAAATCGAGCCGTCTACAGAAGAAAGGAAGGAAGGAAAAAGACAAAACAAAGAGAGAAAGAAAGTGTATACCTCTATTACAGACTGGCAGTGTGTGAAATTTTGTTTGTGCCGAGAAAAGGAAAAAAAGGACATTGATATAAAAAAAAAAAAAAAAAAAAAAGAGAGAACTGAATACAAAAGATAAGTAATCACATTTTGGACCCGTAGTAGAAAAGATATACACACACACATGAATATTATGTTTTTTTTCGCAAACACCTTTCCACATGTAAAACATTAATTGTAACTCCTCTCTCATCTCTTTTGTATATGTGTGTTGGCTTCTGCATTCAATCCATAGTAATTCATACTTGTATTTTGTATAAACATATATATATATATAAATATATATATATATATATATATATATATATATATATATAAATATATATATATAAATAAATATATATAAATATATATATATATATAAATATATATAAATATATATAAATAAATATATATATAAATATATAAATATATATAAACATATATATAAAGAAATATTGTCTTAAGGTGTGCTATATTTATGGAATAAAGTGCTCAATATCAGAGATAGAGCATGTGTAAATATAAAAGTGAACATAGAAGTCAACACTTAGAGGCGACAGTCTGTTTCATGCTATATGCAATCGTCAGGCCACATATGCGAGCATATGTGGCCTTACGATTACATATATATATATATATATATATATAGGATGCAGGTTCGAATCCTGTCCAAGGACGAATATTTTCTATGAAAATTTCTCGGATGTTCAGGCCGGTAAATGTTATTTAATACTGTTTATTATAAACAGAGCATTTACTTAAATACTTGTATCTATAAAAAGAACGTTAAACATAAAAATGTCTTTAATAAATAAATTGTTGGACTTTGTCCATTTCGTAATATATATATATATAAAGTATATAATTGGTGTATACGGAATAAATTCCAATAACCAACAATTACTATTCTTAAAAGAGTGCTCATTACAAAGTAGAGCAGATATAAATACTTACTTAGAAAATTTATAACAAACATGTTATAAAATCACTACAAAAATAGCCATTTTGTTTCAACACTCCCGTTATCTTATCAAGTGATGATGTTGAATGCAAAACAAATGGTTTTAAAAGTTTCAAATTAGTTAACGATCCCTCACAAGGGGAAAATGTTGTTCCAAATGCTAGAATGACCAATCAAAATACAAGTATAGGAAAATTCAAAAAGCCTGACAACGAAGTCATGTTATAATATATTTTCCTATACTTGTATTTTGATTGGTCATTCTAGCTTTTGGAACGTTTTCCCCTTGTGAAGGATCGTTAATTAATTTGAAACTTGAATGTTTATGTTATAAATTCTGTAAATAAGTATTAGGTTGGTGCAAAAATAATGTCGTTTTATCACATAGTAACATATGTGATAAAACGACATTATTTTTGCACCAACCTAATAATTATATCTGCTCTACTTTGTACTGAGCGCTCTTTTAAAAATAGTAATTGTTGGATATTGGAATTTATTCCATATACACCAATTATATACTTTATATATATATATATATATATATATTAGTTAGTTTATGAAAAACTAGGTAATGCGTATGGGGAAACCGAAGGAGGATATCCAGAGTGCTCAATGTAAATCCAGAGTAAATAATTTAAATAAAAACAGACCACTTTAAGGTTCTATGTATTAGGTTGATGCAAAAATAATGCCGTTTTCTCACATATGTTACTATGCTTAAAACGACATTATTTTTGCACCAACCTAATAATAAATCATTTCACCACAGCCCTTTTAAAAGGACTGCGGATCATCAGACTTTACTTCCAAACAAAAAAATGAAAAGAAAATTTACACATTTTTGAGGGGCCATATTAAACATATATAAATTAACGAAGTGAGATAGTGAGGGGGGAGAGAGAAGACATGAGTGAGTTAGCAGATATTGAATTCATTTAAATGGTTAACTTAACAGAAGTTATATATTGAAATCAAAGGGGTAGCGAAGAAAAAACTCAGAGAAAAAAAGAGAGATAGAAGTTTAGAGAGAAAAGAATATGTCACTAATTTTCTTTCTAAAAAAACTAGAAATAGATGCTATTATTTTGTTTTACTTTGAAAGTGTTATTTTGGGGGTTCATAAAGATTATAATGTTTGATATAAATTTGATTGTCTCTAGACTGTCTACAAATAATTTAATTTGATGTTTGTTAGTGATTTAAATTTTTAAAATTTTGGGGATTTTCTATGAAATAGTCGCTTAGAAACATATTCATAGAAAATACAAAATTTTATTTTAAAATATAAGTTTATATATATATATATATATATATATATATATATATATATATGTATGTGTAAAAATATATAGAAAATAGGAAAGAACTCGTTAGGTAAATAATCCAAAGTTCTTTAGAATTTTTGTTTTTATTTTTTAAAAATAGTACTCGATACAAAAGTAGAGAGCTTAGTACTTTAATTCAATTTAATTCAAATAATTATATTAAAGTTTTCGGCTCTTGTTTTGAAACATGAGAACTGTTATGTAGCATTGGAATCATATTTTTAAATAAATAATTATAAATCTATATATATATATATATATATATATATATATATATGTATGTATGTATATATAAATAAAAAGAAAGAACAGTAAGATATATAATCCGGTGTTCTTATAGATATTTTTATTTTTACAAAACAGTGCTCAATGTAAATTTACAGAGCATTAATATTATAAATTAATTGATTTAAAATATGGTTTTTCCGCTACACAGTTCTAACCATGTTTCAAAAATGGAAGGTCCGAATTTAATTTTGTAATTAAATTAAAGACATTAGTTCCATTTCATCCTCAAGCAAATTTTGGAGTAACTTTTAAAATTACTGGGTTTTAAAGACACAGCTAAAATCATAATTCATGTTTCCAAGGTTACAGATTAATTCACTTCTACTAGACAGGGGTATTTGCGTGTTCTTTATGTCTGTACTTTGATGTATCCGTTATTAGCTACGTTTTCGTAGGAGATGTATTCTTCAATGAAATCTGTTAAATGCAAGTCTTCTGGATTTTTTAAAAATTTTATTGTTAACGGCAAAAATTCTTACGACATTTGGGCAAGATTGGAGCGGGGGGGTTCAGGTTAGAATAGGTTTTATTTAACTACAATTTGAAAAATATTTTCGCTATTAATTTTTAATATACTATATTATTTTTAAGAACAAGTAAATGTATTAGAGTAGAATCCCTTAATCCCTTTTTAATTAAACTTTATGACAATGACGCCAAAAATATCTAATTGATTTCACTGATTTAGTAAACTTTTATTTTTTATATAAACTTAGTAATATCTTGTTTCTCATTACAAAATTAAATTCGGAGTTACCATTTTTGAAACATGGTTAGAACTGTGTAGCGGAAAAACCATATTTTAAATCAATTAATTTATAATATATATATAAATCTATATATATATATATATATATATATAATATATATATATATATATATATATATATATATATATATAAATATATATATATATATATATAAATATATATATACATATAAATATATATATACATATATATAAATATATATATACATATATATAAATATATATATACATATATATATAAATATATATATATATATAAATATATATATATATATAAATATATATATACATATATATATAAATATATATATATATATAAATATATATATATATATAAATATATATATACATATATATATAAATATATATATATATATAAATATATATATATATATATATATATAAATATATATATATATATAAATATATATATATATATATATATATATTTATATACATAAATCTATATATAAATCTATATATATCTATATATATATATATAAATCTATATATATATATATATATATATATATATATATAAATCTATATATATATTTATATACATAAATCTATATATAAATCTATATATATATATTTATATACATAAATCTATATATATTTATATACATAAATCTATATATATATATATATATATAAATCTATATATATATATATATATATATATATAAATCTATATATATATATAAATCTATATATATATAAATCATATGTGTGTGTGTGTATATATATGTATACATGGATATGTGTGTGTGCGTGTGTGTATATATATGTATACATGGATATGTGTGTGTATATGTGTGTACACGCCTATATATATATATATATATATATATATATATATATATAAATCTATATATATATCTCTATATATATATATATATATATATATATATATCTCTATATATATATATAAATCTATATATATATATCTCACTATATATATATCTATATATATTTTTTTATGTTTATATTTCATTTGCAACCTGTAGTTGATATTAATTTTGTCAAATTTTCACAATTACACAGTGGCCCTTTTAGTAAATGCCCTTCAGTTTTAGTTTCCTCCCACCCCATCTCTCTCCCCCACACATTTTTCTTTTCTTTTCCTCTCCCTCCCTTTTCTTCCAATCTTTAAGATTAGATTGCGTATTGTGTGTGTAATCACCACAAAATGTATCCTTTCCGGTTATATCTTTAATGTATAAGATATCCAACAACATTCATATTTCTCTCACTTAAACCGTCTTTGACTCCCCTCTCTAAAACTGTTCTCCGTTAAATTTGAATCCTCCACCTTCTCTCGTCTGTTACCCCTCTCTATAGCTCTAACATCCGTCCCACTCTCTTATACTTACACTCTCTCTAAATTTTATTTTTTATTTCCAGAGTGTTTTTTTCTGTTTTATTTTTGAATTTGTAGGTCTGATGAATTGGATCATATTTACGATTCTAATGGAATAAATTATGACCATGGAATATTAGTGTTTAAGCCTTTTTATTACATATATATATATATATATATATATATATATATATATATATATATGTATGTATATTATAGACCTTGAGTGCTTTGGCTTGGAGCAAGTAGAATGGAGAATTACATGTTTTAGTGGACTCAGCAGTTTTCAATCTACTTGTCTGAATTATCTTCAAGAAGTGAGAGCAAGAACTAAAAGGTCAGCCAATCTAACAGTGATCCCATCTCACAATACTCACTCTTGCTCCGTATGTGGTCTACTTTGTAAATCACTAGTGGGTCTTAAATGCCACTTAAGATTATCGCACAAAATTTCATCTTTTGTCTGCTCCAATGTCGACAAATCAAACCATTCATGAGTGACGAAGAGCAGCCCAAATCTACTAAAGCGGTACTTAATCAAAGGAAGCACCTCTTTCATGCTTGGTGTGGGGAAGAGACCGGAGCTGACATTGCGTCCCCCATTCCATTTTCCCGGACACTTGTGACCTACTTTATGACATTGGAAACATTGTAGATCCTTACGTGCCTTTCGCGCTGACCCGCTGTGCATTTCTCCGCATTGATAGTGGCAGTCTTTGGCAAACTGATTTAGCCCAGAGCACCAATAGCTGGTGACATTGCCATGCTGACGGATGGCTTGGGTCAGATTATCTTTTATCAATTGGTTGAATGACTGCGGCCACTGGTTCATCAGTCTCTTTTTCGTCAATCATGATAGCATGGGCTCTAGTCAACAACTGATTGAGCATCATGTCTTCCATTCTGAATGATGCGTGGAGTATCTACTTAACATGACTAGGCAATCCAGACACAAAGGCACAGGTCATCCATTCTTTAGAAAGTGGTGCGACCAGTACAGCGAGCTTCTTTAATTCCGCCAAATATACGTCTACTGTCTCGCCAGGTTGCAGATGTCGCGCCTGGAATTGGTCATAGGCCACAAACCGATCAGTTCCTAACGTGGTTAGTAGAGCATGCTTTATTTGCTCAATGTCACTTTTCTGTTCGTTGCTCAGCTGTGTATACACAGCAAGGGTGCCGCCTTTCAAGTGCAATGGAAGAATCCATTCAATCTTCGTGATCTCGCATAATTTGCAAACCAGTTCCATATTTTCAATCCATTCAACCACAGACTATCCACTCGTATCACTACTGAATTCGGGGATCAGTTTTATGTCAAACAGTCTTTCTGCCATCTTGCTAGAGGCAAAGTAAATGCCGAAATAGCTTGTTGTAGTAAAGAAAAGAAAAGACTGCCAACTTATAGTAGCAACTGCAATAGATTTCTTCTGCTTCTCAACTGCAACACTTGTAGTCAAATTGCAGTTCAAACGATAGCCCGTCGTAACAATCCAACAAGCAAAGTAGAAACAACAAAATGGGGTCACACATCCAACCTTCATTTCTCACGAGCAAAAACGCGTGTTCAGCTTCCCAGCTTAGAAAATCTACCTTTATAAGCGAAAAACAATGGCTTTGGTTCATCAAGAGATCTTTCTGATTGGTCACGCCATTCAGGGGAGGGAAGAACATTAGGATAGATTCTAGTCACTGAAGTAGATTTTTGCTAACTACTTTTTGGGAATTTTTCTTCACACACAGAACACAAATTTTTTTGCAGGGTAACTGATTATCTCTTTCACTACAGATTTACGGTGTATATACAAAGGATTAGTATTGGTTTTTTATAAGGTATGTATATATTAATCATTAAATCTAATGTTATATCAAGGAAGTTCACCTTTTTCAATTTAGTACTTACAGTAATTTTCAAGTTCAGGCATTTAAATTCCCTGTATAATACTTTTCTAATTTTATTGATTTTAAAGTTTGTAGAGTTCTTTATAACCATAAGGCCATCATCTCGGTACAATCCAATGTCATTTATATTAATTTCATGATATGCTGTAAGATTATATAATATAAAAAGACCTTCTGACCTCATCTGATGTGGTAACCTTGTAGACCTGGTGCTGGACCTTGTTCACCCTTATGAAATGATCGTTTGAAAGTGGCATACTGAACATGGCTATAGTCAGAGGATTCTATACCATCATAAATCAGTTTGCACCACTGACTTCTGTCCGGTGCCACCACTTCCCATTGATCTACTAAAGTTTTACAAAGTCCTTAAATTTTTTTCTTAGGTTTTGATGAATTTCTTTTGCCTTTCCTCATTTTACTGTAAAACAGCTGCTTTGGCAGATGACTATCATCCATTCAAACTTGAACAACATGACCAGCCCATCAGACAACTTTTCATAAACATGGATTCAATGCTTGGTAGTATTTCTCTAATACTTCTGTATCTGAGATATGGGACTGTCATCCAATACAAAGCAACTGTCGCAGGCAACATTGATAGAAACGCTCAAGAACCCTTATTTGCTGTTTATACAGCATCCATGTTTCACATGCATACAACAGTGTCATCAAAAAGCATGCTTTATAGACTATGACTTTTCTTTGCAGCTTGATTCCATGCTGGGACCAAACATGTTTTTCAAGACCTGAAAAGGATCCAGAAGATTTTTCAATGTGCAAAGAGATCTCTTTGTCGAGTCTGCATCCCTAAGCAAGCATGCTGCCAAGATATACAAAAGACTGCACTATGTCCAGCTTCTTCACCTCAACATACATAGCTTGTCCTATGTAGAGCAATCTAGGTGTTGTGTCGTGCATAACAACCGTCTTCTTCAGATTGATCTCTAAGTCGAAATATTTACATGCATGCACAAAACAGTTTATAAAACATTGCATTTCATCTTCATAATGTGTAACGATATCACAATCATCTGCATAGAACAGCTCCCTCACCAAAGAGGATGAAACCTTTGTGTGTGCCAACATTCTACATATATTGTATACCTTACCAGATGTCCGATATCTGCTATAGATACCATCTGGATTTCCATAGAAAGCCACAAAAAACACTATAGCAAAATAAATGGGAAAGAGCGTGGGTAGATTTTTATTATTTAGAAACTTAATAATGTGCAGTTTCTCATGGAGGCACAAAGGGCATGGGTCATAGAACTTGTAAAACCTGGGATGACCCATTCCCTTTGTGCCTACATGAGAAACTGCACATTATTAAGTTTCTAAATAATAAAAATCTATTAAACAATAGACATGAGTTAACGGTTTTTTGCCGACATCATCAAATTTTTGCATTGAATAATTAGCTTAAAAACAAACATACAATAAAATAATTTTTATAATCCATAGCCCTAATAAATAGTTTAAATACCCTACAAAAAAAGGTTACCCTTTATAAAGTCTTCAAAAAACAAATGTTACGGCAGTTTTTATATACACAAAACCCTTTCATAAAGAAATAAAATAAAAAAGTAAATAAATCTCCATAGACATGTAAACCAGACTAGGCGAAAACATCTTCCGTTTTAAATTTAGACACCCCCACCTTACCCTGACTTGACATCTATGAATGTAACTCTATACTGATACAAATTATTAACACACAATCCCCCCACTCCCTATTTAAACAATCGCCCTGGCTGTTACCATGGAAATTTTGATTTCAATTATGAATATGCTATTAAAACATGTAAATTTCAGAAATAAGTTATTACAAAAAAAAAAAAAAAATTTCGCTTGAAGATGGAACAGAGCTTAATTTAATTCAAATAATTATATTGAAGTTTTCAGTTCTTGTTTTGAAACATGAGACCTCTTATGTAGCGTGTTGGAATCATATTTTTAAATAAATAATTATATTTATGCTCTACTTTTGTATCGAGCACTATTTTTAAAAAATAATAACAAAAATACTAAAGAACTTTGGATTATTTACCTAACCAGTTCTTTCCTATTTTCTATATATTTTCACATATATTGGCTCCCGAATTAAGGTTGAGCACTCTGAACATTTATTTTTAAAACAACTTCTTTAAGAATATGGAAAAAGTAAATTTCGGAATTTCTCTGAAAAACATTCCACAAACAAACAAACGGAATTATTCTGTTAAACTTTTACTAAAAACAGAGGAATTAATTAGAAGAATGAGATGGAAAGCATACTTCTACTTTCGTGGGAATAACTCAACCGATAAAGAACGCAAAGTTTACGGCTTTAAAAGTAAAAAAGTTGCACCATTCAACAAACAGCTATACGAATTTGAAAAAGACCCACTCAACATTATCAATAACATCTCTTTTCAAAAAAAGAAAAGCCACTTCCAAAAACATCTAGACCAAATAGTTAAAAGCATAAATGATTGCGATAAAATACTAGTTAAGTCTGACAAAACTGGCAACTTCTACAAATTGGCTGTTGATGACTACAACAACTTAATTAAAAAAAACTTAACCAGGACTTATAAAAAAGCTTGCAACAACAACATAAATATGGTTAATAGCATTAACAGAGCTAGTAAAAAAATAACTGATAAATTAAAAATTAGCAATAGAGTAGCCAAACTTGCTGAAAAGGAATGTTACATAACTCTTAAGGACCATAAACAAGATTTTTTGGAAAACCTTACTTACTACGAGAATAATTAACCCTACCCGACCCGACATAGGAAAGATCAGCAAAAGAATCCTGGAAAGAATTACTTGCCAAATAAAAAAACAGCTTGGATTAAAATTATGGATCAATACTAAAGATGTCATCAATTGGTTTACCAATATTGATAATAAACTGAATTGCACCCTATTACAGTTCGATATCGTGGATTACTACCCGTCAATTTCAAAGGATCTATTTACGACTGCCCTGGACTTTGCTGCTGTGTATTCTAACCTGACAAAGGAAGAAACGGATATAATCCTCAGCGCAAAAAAATCTGTCCTCATTCATAATGGGGACCAATGGATAAAAAACAATAATGACCTGTTTGAAATCACTACAGGATCATTAGACTCTGCAGAGTCTTCTGACATTGTTGGTCTTTTAATACTGTACAACTTGACCGTGCACCGTGAAATAGATATTAAGGACATCGGACTGTATAGAGATGACGGGCTCATGGTGGTGAGGAGTTCTACTAGTTTTAAAATAGAGAAAATTAGAAAAATTAGATTTAGTGAATTTAAAAATCTAAACTTAAAGATAACAGTCTGTACTAAATTGAAAAGGGTAAACTTCCTCGACGTAACTCTAAATTTAACAAACAACACATACCAACCTTATAGAAAACCAAATATTAACCCCTTATATATACACCCGAAGTCAAACCACACTCCATCCATAATTAAACATATACCCTCATCAATAGAAAATAGAATCAGCATTAACTCCGCTAACAAAGAAATATTCCAACAACACAATAGCTTTTATAACGCTGCCCTAAAAAATAGTGGTTACAAGAATGCAAACATTAACTATAGAAACAATTGCACTAGCCAGAAGAAAAAAAACAGGAAAAGAAAAATCATTTGGTATACCCCTCCGTCCAACCAAATGGTTAGTATTAAACTAGGACAGAAATTCCTAGCTTTAATTGAAAAACCCTTCCCCACCAATAGTAGGCTTAGTAATATATTTAATAAGAACACCCTAAAATTGAGTTACAGCTGCACTGAAAATCTAGAAAGTATAATAAAAAAACACAATAATAAAATCCTGAACAAATCCCCATGCCTGAATAGTATTAATAAAAACCCTACACTTAAATTAGACAAAAACAGTGAAAAATTATGTGATTGTAGAAACCCAGAAGACTGCCCATTGGAAAATAAATGCTGCATCAAATCTGTGGTAAGCCAATGTACTATCTCATCCACTGAGAGTCCTAATACTAATATGATATACATTGGGTCTACGAAGAATGAATTTAAAGCCAGATGGTGGCAGCATAAGTGCTCTTTCAACAATATAAATAAAAGAAATCAGACATCTCTATCTAAATATTTTTGGCATTTGAAGGAAATGAATAAAACACCAAAAGTAAAATGGAAAATTATAAACAAAACTAGAACTTGTAAAACTTGGGATGACCCATGCCCTTTATGCCTACATGAGAAACTACACATTATTAAGTTTCTAAATAATAAAAGTCTATTAAACAATAGACATGAGTTAACGTTTTTTTGCCGACATCATCAAATCTTTGCATTGAATAATTAGTATATAATTTTTTTTAAATCCATAGTCCTAATAAATAGCTTAAATACCCTACAAAAAAGATAACCCTTTATGAAGTCGTCAAAAAACAAATGTTACGTCAGTTTGTTTTTTTTTTGTTTTTTTGTTTTTTATATACACAAAACCCTTTTAGTAAAAAAACAAAAAAAAAAAACAAAAAAATCTCCCTAGACACGTAAACCAGACTAGACTAAATCATCTTCCGTTTTAAATTTAGACACCCCAACCATACCCTGACTTGACACCTAGAAATGTAACTCTTTACTGATACAAATTATTAACAACATGCACCCCTTTCTATATGAAAAATCGCGCTGGCCGTCACCATAGAAATTTTGATTTCAATAATGAATCTGCTATTAAAACACGTAAATTTCAGAGATAAGTTATTCCCAAAAAAAATTTCACTTGAAGATGGAACAGAGCTTACTTTAATTCAAATAATTATATTGAAGTTTTCGGCTCTTGTTTTGAAACATGAGAACTCTTATATAGCATGTTGGAATCATATTTTTAAATAAATAATTATATTTATGCTCTACTTTTGTATCGAGCACTATTTTTTTAAAATAATAACAAAAATATTAAAGAACTTTGGATTATTTACCTAACCAGTTCTTTCCTATTTTCTATATATTTTCATATATATATATATATATATATATATATATATATATATATTGTTTTGGTAGCAATCCCTCTTTTATATAAGTTTTGTTAAAGACAACTTAGAAGTAACTGTAATATAAGCTTTTTATTCTTCTTGTGTTTGTCCAAGTGTTTTCTTTTCTGGATATCAAGTGTATAAAAACTGTCCAAAAGTTCTGCATATTCATATGCTTTCAGCTATTCTTTTAGCTATTATCAAGGACGATTTTTATTTTTAACTGAATGTATAGGGTTTTTTTTGGGATTTTTATGTATGTGTCTAAAGTTATAAAGATGACTGACAAGGTACTGCGATTAAGCTTTTTATTTAATTTTTCTTGTCTTTGTACAAATGTTTTCTTTTCTGGACACAAAGTTGTGTAAAAACTGTTCAAAAGTTCTGCATTTCCGAGTCCTTTCAGCTGTACTTTTAGTCATTATCAAGGACGATTTGATTTTACTTTTAACTGAATGTAGGTATTGAGTTATGTATGTATCTTGAGTTATAGGGATGTTTTATTTTTCAAACATGGTCAGCACATTGTGGTCGTGTTTATAGTTAATGTTATTGAGTTTTGGCTTTTTCTTTTTTATTAATAGGGCTTACATTATTTTAATCTTTTCTTACATGTGCATGAGGTTATTATGCTTGTATTTTCTACTAGTATATTTTTTGTGTGTTTAAATGAGTTCTAATGGAGCTGTGGTCGGATAGGCATAACATAAGTCATCTGGACAGGTATGCAGTAGTGCCACGGATGTAATTATTTATGAGTTTGGTTTGATCAGGAACACAGTTCCTTAAGGGGCATTTGAACTCATAAATAATATTAGTCCTTTGTAGCTTTGATTTTGCAGGTGTGTTGTTATTTTTAATGATAAGGTTAGTTGTTTTAAAGTTTTTGTAATTTAGTTTTCTTGTTAGGGTTGCCTGGGGTAGTGTATTTCTTTATGATATTTCTAAGTGAAGAGTCATCTTGCTTATAGTTAATGTGTATTTAGCTTTTGTAGAAGATGTTAATGTTATTGTTTTTGCCTGTGTGTTCAGTATCATTATTAGTTACTTTGAAAAGAAATAGTCTAATCTAGTGGTCAATGAGAAAAACAGTTGTTAACTAGTGTCTGTTTGTCATTAAGTTCTTTAAGGATAAGTAGAAAAGAAAACGAATTCTTGCGTGCTGTCTTTAGGAAATTTTTTATAACCACTATTTTATATCTAAGTGGACATTCATTCTTAAAATTAAGGTGTCAGGAAAAACTCCTCTGATGCATTTGATTTAAACAGCATTTAGGAATTTCAATACAGAATAAGTTCACAAATTGCAAAGTTCTTATTACTAGACAGTCATACTATAAAACTAATTCTCAGACTGTAATGAAAATGGTCATATAATAAGAATTATTCAAGTATTAAACTTTCTTTTTCAGTCAATCAAGTGGCCTTTATTATCTTTTAGTAGAAATTTAAAATTGTGTATACTTTTCATCTTTCAGTTCAAGATAAAAAAAACATTGTTTAAAAATACAAAATAAATGTAATTAACAAATAAAAATAACAGATATTGTGTAAAACAAAAAGAAAAATCACCTTGTAGTTGAGAGAGTTCATTTTCACAACGTGAACCATACACTCATCCATGTTCAGTGAAACAAGTTTGTTAAGATGAGAATTTTCTTGACAATCAAGAATTCTTTTCTTTTCTTTTGTCACCCCAATTTTACTTTTAACTGTTTCTGCTATTGCTGAAAGGAGAGAAAAATTCCTTACTTTGGGGAAAAAGATTTTCATCTATCTCAACAATGCTTAGTTATTTTTCATCTAAATGAACAATGCTTAGTTATTCAGATCTGCATGCCAAAATTCTTGTGTTTGTAACCTCATATTTTGTTGGATAAATTTCATCATAATTTTCATCTCCCAAATCTTGGGAATATGTTTTTTTCATAAATTTTTTTGCCCTTTTTTCACAAATACAATTTTGTGAGGTTAATCTATTTACAAATGTAACGTAAAAAATTAAGTGATCTAAAACTTTAATATTATTTTTAATAATCAAATAAGATTTCTGTACAAAAGTACAAAAAGGATAATCAGCATTTTAAATAAAATAAATAGGACTTATAAATGCTTACCTAAAAAGACTTTCTCTTTGCCAATTGTGTAGGATCCAACAACAATAAGTGTTTTGGGATTCTCTTGCAGAGCTGACAGAGATAATGAAACACTTAAATCCAAAACTTCTTTCTGGCTTGGAAAAGTATAACTTGAATTACAATATCTATTTAAAATAACAATAAAAACAGTATTTAAATAAATATATCTTTGGAAATACTTTCTGATATTTTTCACATGCATAAAAATTATACTAAAATGTTAGTTTTTGTTGAAAAAAAATTCTGACATATACAACAAAAATACAATAAGTAAAAAGTATTATGCCACTACTAAACAATGTGCCTGTGGGAGAGATAGTGATAAACAATCAAATCTTGCAGACCATTAGTAAGTTCAATTCTCACTGAGTTTCACACACTAGTGTCGCTGTTCCAGACTAAACTAAATTTGGTAGTTATAGCACTCTCCAGATGCATGATGGCAAATAAATTACAAAAAATAAAAAAAAATTCCATCACAAATAATGATGACCATGTTATAGAAAACTCAAATATATAATTTAATTATTTTCTTGTTAAGAAAAAGAAAACAAAATCTATTCTGACACTATTTTTTTAGCAACAAAATAAAACATTTTCTATTAAGATGATTATTTTTAACTTCAATATTCTCCTAACTGATCTGATAATGAGTTTTATTTTTGTGAATCAACAGCATTCTCATTACTTTCAATGGACTTATTTTCTTTCATTAAACCAATGTTAATCTCTGCTAAAAATTTTCCTTCTAATGCATAAATTTTCAAACACCTTAGTTGTTTTTATTTGTATGAAAACAGGTAGGAATACCAAATTGAATTCACTGATTATAGATATTTTTGGTAATCAAGAGAATAAATATATGATAGCTATAAACCATATGTCCAAATGATAGGGATGTATAGGTGGTGTAATGCATAGTCACCTCAAATGAGAAATCAGGGAACTGAATTCAAATTCAAGACAAGTTCATTACATTCACTTACACACAAATACCCTTGGGAATAGTACAAAATCATCTCTTCACAGTTACAGCTATGACTCAAATAGTAGGACTTGTATATTAAAAATCATTTTTATCTAAAAAAAAAAAAAAAAAAATTAAAAATTAAAATTGTTAATGCAATATTCACTTGCAAAATTAAAATAATTCTCACTAAGCAAAATATGTTTTGGCTTTAAATAATCCACACAGAGTTAATAAGCCATAAAAAAAACAAAAGCAAATCAATTAAACCAACAGATAGATAAATCAAAACATATATAGATATTTATTACTTAGTTTAATCAGGTACTTGTTTAGGAAGAGGAAGATTGTGTTGTGTTAAGTTTGAAAATAAACATTAAAAATCCTAATAGAGATGTAACACTATAAAGGGTCATTGGTAGTAGTTGAAAGGAAGGTGATACTATTGTGACACTGGTGGTGTGAAATTAGGATTAAAAGGGTTGATGCAAAAATCCTGTATAGAATTGGAGCATTGGAAAAGTTGGAAAAAGAAAACCGTTAAACAAGAAAACGTTAAAGTCAGAAACAGAAATTGAAATATGCAGAAAAGGGAAAAAAGAGAAATGTTTTGTTTCCTGGTAAACTGATTCTTTTGCCGATTTGAAACAAACAGAAGGAGCTGCTGTTGGAGAAGGCTGAGGCAAATCAGCAGCTGCAAGGAAGCTGCTGAACCCATGTGACCTGTCATCAAAGTCCTGCCAACCTAACATCTTGTGTAACTGTTTAACCCGCTCCATGTTTTAGAAGCAAGAGATAGTGTCATAATAGAGAGATGAATGGGAAGGGTTAATTTTGGTGTATCAACAATTATATAAACCCATTGAAAATTAAGCCAGCTGCCTTCATCATTATTTATGATATTTGTGTTTTCACTGGTGGAAGCATTCTTGTCCTTTTCCATAGCATGGTTCCACCAACTCAATTCAGTGCCTAAATGTTGACAAAAATTAGATCTTCACTGCACTGTGTTCAAAGAACACAACATGCACAGAGCAGATGAATGAACAACGCAGTCAATAGAGAACCATCAGTTGACCAGCACCAGTACTGACCAGGGTGGGAAAGAACTCAGATCAGCTGTGTTATACAGATGGACAATACAAAAGTATCTCAGTCAACTAACATGTATATGTTGGGCTTTTGAGAAAATCTGACTGACAGAGAGTGCATTCCTTAAAAGAGTAAATAGAACCTTACTAGGCTGGTACTCTTTCTATTGTTGAGCAACTGAAAGAGATGCTGGATGAAATGGTGGTTTTTCCTACCAAGGAAGACACGTTCTACCCTACTGAGCACATTTTCTTTATTAAGTTTTCTTGAGTACATAGGCTGATGGATCTAATATACACCATTTAAAATAAAAATTTAAAAAATGAAACATCTATTTTAAACAGAGGTATCCACTAAAAATAACATTTTTAAGAAAAATATACTTTTAAAAAGAGCATTTAAGAGATAAAAAATGTTTTTATTTAGCCATTTACAGATGTTTTCATGCATAGTAATCCTTCAAAAAAGATTCTTTACACATGTTTCAAAAGGAATTGTTGACAATTCAAAATAATTTAAATCCATTGCATGCAGCTAGAAGGGCATTTGTCCAGGCTGAAATTTCCAAAAGACCACAGAGAACTTTGTGTTATCAAATCCATCCATCTACTGGAATTGAATTCACTAATGGTGATCAGGTATATTTCAAAAGAGATGGAATGGAGAATTAGATGGGACCTGGGACCATTATTGGGAGTGTAAACAAACAGATTCATGTGAAACATGGATGTATGTATTTTAGGATTCATTCATCTATGTTGTATTCAATGCTACCATGGAAACTCAAGTGAAATTCTGTTGAACAATGTAAAAGATACGGAAAACAATTATATTGACTCACTCATAGAGAATGTTGAAAATCTGTCCACAGGATTATGTCAAATTATTTTAGGGATATTATCCAAGCAACAGAAACTTCAGTCCTGATTTATTTTGACAAAATTTCACAAAGCAACTGAAGGTGTCCCCTCTCTGGTGAAAAACAACTAGCTTAATTTAAGCTACTTGGGCTGAACCCATCTGAACAGGCAGTGGTGACAGGTTAATCCAACAAAGCATTAATTTTTATTACCTTGAAGAAATAAGTTCAATCCTTATGTGGGGTAACAAATATTGTCCATAGATCTTAACACCACCACCTATTTTATCCTATCTAAAATAAAATTTTAAATAGGACATCAAAACTAAAATCTCATCGGCCCATTCATGCGATTCAAGATTTTTCTTGTTGGAATAAATGAAAAAGAAAATATGAGATATATCAGGAAAATAAAATTATCAAGTTGTAACACCCTGAATTAATTTAAATTTACTCAAGCTTAAACATAAAGTAATATGGTTAAATTACACTAAGATCAATAGCTTCCAAAATAAAATGTGTCAACAGTACTCAGCCCCCATACACTGCATAACACACTTCTTGGGTGTTAATGCATGTCTATACTTTTGCCTGCATACAATCATTCAGATGGTAAATACTATCCTGCAATACATATTCGATGCTTCTAGAATAGGGCTAACAGAATAAGTCAGATGTCATTTCATCATGTCTCATAAATGGATCAATAATTATTTGTCAATAATGACAACCACAGAAATTATCTAACATCTTTCAGAGCATGTTAAGTGGCATGGGCATCATGTCAGTAAGCATTATCCTGTTGGAAGTGTAAACCATTTTCCTGTTGCAGGAATGGCAGCAAAATAGGCTGAACAATATTCTGGATATACATCCACTAAAAGCAAAAATGAGTGAGAGTTGTAACTTATGGCAATACAATGTACTAGTGTTTGGGCCTGTGTGTCATGGATGAAGACACACCGAAAGAAGTCACTCACCAGGTTTAAGAGTGTTACTACATTACAATATCAGAATATAAAGTATCAATTGTATACACCTACTTTACACAGGTAAAAAATAAAATAAAATTGGTCTTCTCTTTCAGTATGTTGCAATTTTATTTCCCATCAATGATATATTATTTAAAGCTTGCTATATATATATATATATATATATATATATATATATATATATATGTAGTAAGCTTATTATTGAGAATAAAGTGTTCGACATAATGTGGGTATAGAAATCAATACAAAACTACCAGTCCTAAAATCAACTGGGTTTTCCCAGCCAGCCTAGCAACATCAAAAAAAAAATTCAATTTTCACAGCTCTTTTTATTAATCTTTTAATTTGCACCCCTAAAAACAAATCCTTATTCATTTTATAGTGTAATGTCACATTTTGAATACATTTGCCATGTAGACAAACCTGAACCAACAAATGATGACTGGGTTTGTGGGACTTCTACCCCAAAGTTTTTTAAGGCACTTGGGATGTTGTGTTACAAAATTTTTACAGTAAGTTTAAAGTTAAACAATTTTTTTTAAAATGATATACAATAAATTTCCTTTTCAAATGATCATATGATTTAATACTTACGTTGTATCCAAGTATAATTGATGAATTTTAACATTTTTCAAAGCTGCATAGTCTTCCATCACAGAATCTGCTCGGAAATCACCTGTGTGCAAGATTATCTTCCCATCTTTTTTTTTCAACAGTATCATTGTTGCACCAGGACAGCTGTAAAAAAACAAGGAGAGTTTAAAAATATGACAACATAAAAGAATCTGACTTCAAAAAGTGAAAATAAATTCTCGATTGTTTGAAGTCATGGAAATAAACAATTGTCATTTGTAAAGGAATTATTTAGACTAATTCTTATCATTACTGTTTTAATCACTGTTTTATTCCTTTGGCTTTCTTCAGTTGGATATCATATCAGTTAAATGTGTAATTTTCATTTTTTTTATTTGGTTAACTTCTTCACATATCCTCATAATAAAAATTTATCTAGAATTTTAAAAATTATACATCCTACAATTTTACTGCAATGTAACAAAAATGCCTAACAAGTCAAATTCTCGTTGTTTGAATAAATGGGATGAGCTCTAAAGAAAGACAAAAAAAAGCAACATATATATATATATATATATATATATATATATATATATATATATATATATATATACAAGAGTTAACTGAAAAAAATAAGAGGCTGACTAAGATACCCTCATGGAATTTGTCCAAATAAGGTTGTTACTGCTCGCAAAGTTTTTCTTCTGGTAAAGACAACTCTAAGAATCAACTGATGCCTGAAAAATGAATTTATTTCCATCTCTACAAACATGAAATAATGAAAGAAAAAAATGTTGCATATAAAAAAAAAATCTCAAATAGTTCAAAATTCAAAGATGACTAATGTATTACAACTTGTGTGCCATTTGACCAGAAATTGAGAGTAGGCATTAGTCTCACCAATCTTCTTTTTTAAGCAAGGGTACAGCAACTCTGGTTTTATTTTGCCCTCCAAAATATGGCAGTTACCATGTGACCAATACAGACTGAATTATGGGATCCCTATCAGTACTTAATCCCCTTGAATCAGCCCAGAGACCACTACAAGGATTTATTTTTCAGCATAGTCCCCCTTGCAGTCCATACACTTTTTTCATTGGTGTTGCAGTGCATGGATCCCATTGGCAAAGAAGCTTTCATCCAGTTGGTCAAGACAGTCATCTGGTGGCCAATCAAGTGATTTTTTTCATGTTGGTGAACAGATGAGGCTAAATCAAGAGAATAGAGAGAGTGATCAACCAGTTCAAAGCTACAGTCACGCATAGCAGCCATTGAAACCAATGACTTGTGTGTTGGAGCAGTATCCTAATGAAACAAGACCTCTTTCATCAGTTTTTTTGTGCATTTGTCTTGACAGTCTTCTGTAACTGCCTCAGCAAGTTGGCATAGTACTCTCCACTGATGGTATGGCCCTTTTGAAGATAGTCAATAAACACAATGCCTTTTGCATCCCCAAAAATTGAAGCCATCACCTTCCCTGCAGATGAAACAACTTTGGAATTCTTTGGAGCAAGTGAGGAGGGGTGTTTTCACTGCATGGAGTGTCTCTAGTTCTATGTGATGAACCCAATACTCGTTTTTGTTAGAAAGCATTCCAGGAAACCAGCGGGATCAGATTTTCTTGTGATGTCATCAGCCTGGTACACTTTTGATCAGGTGTCAGATGTGCCACCTTCCATGCAGAAACCTTCCTCATGCCAAGTTCATTGCATAGAATATTCTCAACTCTCTCACAGGATATGCTAATAGCATTGGCTATTTAATCTATAATCATTTATCTGCCATCCATCAAGATGTAGTCAACATGTTTTCCTCAGTGGTGGCAATTGCAGGACATTCAGAACTTCGGTCATCTTCAATTTTCTCCCTTTGTCTCTGTAAGCGTTCTGAAAGCAAAGGAAATGTTTGTCGCAGATTAATTCCACAACGCAGAGAACAAATCACTATAAGTTCAGACTCGAATATCAGGGGCAGAAAGAAATGCCAAAAACTTAATTTGCAGGTACTATCTCACAAATCCCAATGCACGTAACCAGTCAGAAAAATAACTCACTCGCTGTTATATTATCGTAAAAAAAAATTTACTTTTGCCTGATGCAGGTCCCGTTAATATTTCTTCACCTTATACAGAAAATGAATCTGTGAATAATAGCCAGAATCCTGAAAGTCAGCCTTCTCAGAGGTCTGGCTCTTCCAGTAGTGAACTACCTCCACACCGGTCTAGCAGGATTCGTAGACCAATCCAACAACTGGATTTATAAAACTTTTTCAATTACAATCTCTTTTGCAAGTGGGGGAGAATGTTATATTTTCGTAAAAAAAAAAAAAAAAAGAATAAAAAAAGGAAACTAGCTTTCTTGTCCACGTGACTTTTCACACGTTCCCTTTCCTCTTTTAAAGCTGTGTTCTTCCTTTTCATTCTGAATTCTTTCCTTTGTTGATTACTGACTGCTGTGAATTAAGTTCAGTAAAGCCTTAAGAAAAGGTTATTCTATCCTTGCTTTCTTCTCTTTACTACGTAACAATTCCATTCTAGCTTTCTTCTCTGTACTACGTAACAATTTACTGAACTTAATTCCTCATGGACAAGATTATTTGTCTGGACAAGTTTGATATATCTTCTGCAGACCCTCAGGCTAGCAAGCTCTGGAGACTATGGTACCGTAATTTTAATTATTACTTATCAACTATTGCTTCTTTAAACCAGGACACACTCAAAGTCCTTTATTTAAACATTGGTGCTACTGTTGCTGATGTTATCGAGGGTTGTTCTGGATTTGAACATGCTGTTGAATTGCTGAAAAGTGTTTATGACAAGTCTCCAAGTGTTATTCATGCTAGACATTTGTTGTCTACACGTCTGCAGCAGGAAAATGAGTCTGTAGACCAATACCTTCAGGCCTTGAATCGACTTGCTGCTGACTGTTGCTTCCAAGATGTTACTGCTACTACTTACAGGGATGAATCTGTCCGTGATGCATTTATATGTGGTCTCCGGTCCCCTGTAATACGTGCCAGACTGCTTGAAAAGGATACGTTAACTCTCAAGGAGGCTACTCAATGTGCTAGAGCCTTAGAACAGGCTCACTTTCATGCTGAATCTTACGCTTCTCAGATTGGTTCAGCCACTGCTACTACCACTAGGACTAAAAATGTGTTTACTGATTCTGCCGAGGAGGCCACTTCCACTACTATTACTAAAAATATGCTTTCTGACTTAACTGATTCACGTACGGAGTGTGACTCTGTACAATTGTCTGCTGCCCTTGCTCGTGGCAAGTGCTACAACTGTGGAGGGAAACGTCACTTTAAGGATAATCGTCGCTATTGTCCTGCCCGTGATAAGATATGTCAAAACTGTGGCAAACTCGGTCATTTTTCTAAAGTTTGCCATTCTACCATGCCGGTAGCTATTATAGTAGCCCGTGCTAAAGACGATGATAGGTCTCCTCCAGTTACTAAAACTTTATAATTAAAAGGAAAGAGATTAACTGCCCTCACAGACACTGGTAGTTCTGATAACTTTATCAGTGCCCGTATTGTTAAAACAATGAAACTGTCTACTTCTAAACGAAATTCCGTAATTTCCATGGCATCATCTGCCATTTCCCTCAAACTATCTGAATATTGTACAGAGGACATTATCTTCAATGGTTACGAATATAAACAAATTGACTTTACAGTACTTCCTGATTCCTGTATGGATATTATACTCGGAGTGCCCTTCTTAAAACTACACCAGAGTATCACTATTTCTTTTGGTGGATCTCAGGATATTCTAAAAATCTGCGCTTTAACCAAGATCAGTTGTGCTCCTGTTAAGTTGTTCCGAAACTTGACCCCTGACTGCAAACCTATTGCTACTAAATCCCGAAATTACCGTCCGGAGGATGCTCGGTTCATTGAAAAAGAAATTCTACAACTGCTTGAGGATGATATAATTGAAACAAGTTACTCTCCGTGGCATGCTCAAATTGTTGTAACTTCGTCACCTAATAAAAAGAAACGATTGGTAGTCGATTTCTCCCAGACTATTAATCGGTTCACCTTACTTGATGCCTACCCCTTGCCTCGAATTGAAGATCTCACAAACCAAATAGCCCAGTATCGTATCTATAGTATAATTGACTTGTCCAAAGCGTACTATCAGATTGAAATTTGCCCCGAAGATCACCCCTATACGGCCTTTCAAGCTGGAAATCATCTGTACCAATTTAAACGAATACCCATGTTACTAACGGGGTTTCTGCCTTTCAGCAATTTATGAATTCTTTCATTTCTGATAACAAATTATCTGGAACCTTTTCGTATATAGATGATATAACTGTTTGCAGTAAAACCCAGGAGGAGCACGACGTCAATTTGGAATGTTTCTTAAAGGCTGCCTCGACATACAACCTCGAAATAAACCGGGAAAAATCAGAGTTTTCACTTCGTTCTATTAACGTGCTTGGATATCAAATTTGTAATGCAACTATCCAACCCGATCCTGAGCGTTTGAAGCCACTTTTGCAAATGCCTCCTCCTTCCGACTCAAATTTGTTAAAAAGGTGTCTTGGTATGTTTGCTTACTATGCGAAATGGATACCTAAATATTCACACAAAATTCATCCACTGGTCGAAAATAAACAATTCCCTATGCCTCCTATAGTTATAAATTCTTTCAAAAAACTTAAGAAAGAATCATCTGTAAAAGTTATTGATGATGAATTGTCATATACTATTGAAACCGATGCCTCAGAAAAGGCTATTGGAGGCACTCTTTTACAAGCTGAGCGACCTGTAGCATTCTTTTCTCGGTTGCTAAACCCCTCTGAAATAAGACTTCATATAGTCGAAAAAGAAGCATATGCCATAGTCGAATGTGTTCGTAAATGGAGAGACCTCCTTGCTGGGAAACATTTTACTATTATTACTGATCAGCAAGCCGTATCTTTTATGTTTAAACCTGCTAATTGCAGAAA
Source organism: Acanthosepion lycidas (assembly GCA_963932145.1). Classification (NCBI taxonomy): domain Eukaryota; kingdom Metazoa; phylum Mollusca; class Cephalopoda; order Sepiida; family Sepiidae; genus Acanthosepion; species Acanthosepion lycidas. The sequence goes on from OZ010577.1 coordinate 137,400,499, forward strand.
AATTTTAAACGATAAAATTATACGGTGGAAAATGGAAGTTCTTCCCTTTTCATACAACATAAAACACCGTCCTGGAAATGAAAACACAGTTGCGGATACCTTATCCAGAGTATGTGGTGCTGCTGCTTCTTCCTTGAAGGAACTTAAATCGATACACGATTCCTTAATACATCCTGGCATTTTGTAAGGTCTCAGAATATGCCATATTCGCTTGATGAAGTCTGACATGTGACTTCTGAATGTACGACCTGTTCCAAAATAAAACCCCAATTCTTCGATTCTGCTAGTAATGTTCTGATCCGTTCTACTGCGCCATTTCAGCGTCTTTCCATAGACTACAAAGGGCCTGTCCCGGTATCTCCGACAGGTTACCAATATATATTTACTGTTGTTGACGAATATAGTCAATTTCCCTTTGCCTTTCCTTGCCGCGATTGCTCTTCGCAAACTGCTATTCAGTGCCTGACAAGTATTTTCTCCATTTTCGGGCTTCCCTCGTTCATTCACTCCGATTGAGGAAATTCGTTTATGTCAGGAGAATTTAAACAATTTCTAACACGACTTGGAATTGGATACAGTAATACTACTGCTTATAACCCTATAGGCAATAGCCAATGCGAACGTTACAATGGCATAATTTGGAATACCATATTATTGGCCCTGGAATCAATAGGTTATGTGGGTGTGTAAAATGTAATCAGTATGACTTAAAAATTGTGTTACATGACTTGATGGTAAATAGTAAAAATAAATAAATGGTAAATAAATAATGTATACATGTTTACTGCCATTAACCATTTTTAAATAAGTGTGAGGAAGAATCAAGTATGTATAATAAAAATCACACAACCTTCTTTTAGATAAACAATATGGCTTTTGTTTCACTAGGTCAACTGCTGATATGTTAATAATTATTCCTGAATTTCTCTTTCAGACTTTAAATAAGAACAAATAGGCTGTGGCTTTAGATATCTCAAAGACATTTCACAGGTTTTTGGTATGCTGGCTTTCTTCACAACCTCAAGGGTTATGGTGTCTCTGACCTGATATTTGATTTAATTCAATTATTCTTAATAGATCAGATAATGGAGGTCATGTTGAATGGCCACACTACTAGATTAGTTTACATTAACACGTGGGTCCCCCAGGCTCTATCCTTGGACCTATGTTGTTTCTTATTTTCTTCCCATTGTCATCAGTTCCGAACTAAATATTTATGCTGATGATACAACTATTTACTCCTGTCTTAATAGTAAGTCTAACAGGTCCAACAAAGTAAAACTGGCAGTTGCTCTTGAAAATGACCTTTCAATCAGTTGTTAACTGAGGCAAGAAATGGCTTGTAAATTTTAACACCTCCAAAACAAAAGTGCTATATACTTTAATCAATATAGAAAGCCATTTCTGCTTGTCATCAGCAGGAGAGTAACTCATTGCACCTTCTTGGTCTCACATTTTTTACTGACATTAAAGGGAGCAATTATATTGAATCAATTGCTGCATCTGTTGGGAAGAAAGTTGCTTCACTACATCATGCCAGACAATTCTTCTCATCGGAATCCATCTTATCCATTTATAACTCTACCATTCATCTGTGCAGTGAATATTGCTACCATATTTTGTATGGTGCTCCATATATATATCTCAAGATTATCAACAAAATCCAAAGTAAGGTCTGTAATGTTATCAATCCAAAGCTGGCATCTCAACTTCAGTCACTTTTCCACCACCGTGATAAGGCTTCCCTTTGTCTTTTCTAGAAATATTTTCATGCAGTTGTTCTAATGAGCACTATTCCTTGATGCCTTGACCACATGAATTTAAGCATACTACTAGATTGGCTGCTAGGTCTCATTGTTTTACTGCTGAATTAGCAAGATGTAACTCTAAGTTCTATTCTAATAGTTTCTTTTCTCACACTTCTCATTTGTGGAACTTCCTTCAACTTTCTTGCTTCCCTGCCATCCACAATCATCCAAAATTTAAAAGCAATGTCACTCATCATCTTTTGTCTTCCTGAATAATTTTATTGTCCATTCTCCTCACCCCCAGTAATCACTTTCATCTTAATAGTACTATCACCTTACTTGCAATGAAATGATTATATATATATATATATATATATATATATATTATACACACACACACACACACACCTTGACCACATGAATTTAAGCATACTACTAGATTGGCTACTAGGTCTCATCATTTTAGCTAGATGTAAATTCATTTTTTATTTTATTAGTTTCTTATACTTCTCATCTATGGAACTCTTCTGATTCCTTACATCTCTGCCACCTACAATCTTCAAAAATTTAAATGAAATGTGAATCGCTATGCCCTGTTTTCATGAACACTGTTCTTTTATGGTCCTTTTTCCTCATTAAAGTATTCTCATTCTCTTTCATTCTCAATGAACCTTTGTTTTTATAGCATTATTGCCTTGCTTGGGGTGAAATGATTAAAAAAAAAAACCTTCAGAGAGTTTGTTCCTTTTTTCAGTTTTAATTCTTATTTGAAAATAATAATAATCAATTGAAGATTTTAACTAATAATTTTTGCTAAACATTTTTCTGTAAAAGAATATCAAAAACAGTCACTTATCAAAACAAATTAAAAAAAAGAACAGTATTAGAATTAAAGTGAAAAAAAGCAAAATATTGCGATTCAATTATTTTAAAGCATTAATTGCATTTTTATTTCTGCTTTCCTTTTTTCTTGCATTAATTATTCATTAGTTTATCATAGCTTGGGGATATGATTATTTACATCCAGACTAATGTTCTCATTTTTGTAGCTACTATCAGAATTTGTTGATACTACCAGCTATGCTCTCCTCTAGTATTCTTCAGGTGTCTGTTGATCCAGGTAATCTACAGGAATTGAACACTTTATTTAATCTACAGTGATAAATTGTTCTATTGACAAATCAAAGAGTTTTCATTTTAATATTGCTCAGTTATTGTTAGCCCTGATTCCACTGACTATCCAACCCAACAACTGAATTCACAATTATTGTCACTAAATTCAGGAACCAACCCACTAGGCTATTGTCCCATAGGACAACCTTGAATCTAGCCTTAAACCTAACGTTTATATTACCTGCCTACTGTTGTTATTTTATGGTTATGCTTGACATCCTTCAATTGCTACCTGACTCTCTCAGTCATCATTTCCTTTTCTTTATTTTTTTTATGAATATGAATTCATTTGACAAATAATATTATTTCAAGGAGAAGTGAAAGAGCTTCCGAGTTGAGAAATTTCAAAACATTTTTTAAAATAATGAAACAATTTTCAGAGGTTCAATGAATTTAATTGTTACTATTTAACAAGTTCATCAATGTTAGACTTGATTATTAATTCAGTACTTTACATACACAGCCTTGGAAAAACTTTCAAATAGTCATCTATGTTAAAAAATAAAATTCTGGTCAGATGATACTAAATATGTTAAGCTTGTATACAGAGTGCCCACTATGCCAGTGAATAACCGAATATCTCACTTTCATCCAGGGTAGAAGTGTACATCTATGTTGGCTTGATATCTTTCCTCATTATAGTTTAGAGAACCCCCAAAAAAAAAAAAAAAATATAAAAAGGAAATATATATATATATATGTAAAGAATTCAAATTAAAAGGCATTTGCTTTCCTTTAAAACATCTCTCTCTTTATACACTTCTCTATCTATACTTCTCTCCCAACTAATGAGAAGGCAACCCTCAAATAAAACGGAAAAAGAAGAAAAGACTGAACACAGCTGCAAAACAGCAGAAGTTTGCTAGACCAGAATCTAGCCATTGTGACTAGAAATCTACCAAAATAAGAGAGGCTCTACACATAACTTCCACTATTAAAAAGAAAGGAACTTCGGAAATAAAAGAATTTTGGCCAATCTTTGTTTCAGTAGTTAGGAGCCCTGTCTTAAGGTATATAAACAGACAATTGCGAAGTAGAAAGGGAGAAGTGACTGTCAGAGAAACCAGCTCAGTATGTCACATGAAGAAGTTAAGCAGTTGTCTGCTTAAAACATTTTTCCACACTTCTGAGGATCAAGAAAACAGCAGATTTATGCCTGCAACAGGTTTCCAAAGCAAACACACTCTTGAGTGCTACTAAAGTCCAATTTGCAAACTATCAACTAATGAGCCAAACCAACTTTTGCTAACCTGAATTACAAAGGACTCCCTCCAATCAAAATCAAAATAAATAAACATATATTATTTTTTTATACTTTTGATTCTGTTCGTTTATTTCTGAAGTTTCTAATAAATATTGCTAGGAACATCTGGCACTTCTCCAAAATATCAACCCACCTTTGTGCTGTTCTTGTTAGTCCTAACTCAATAAGAATAACATAGCAAAATAATTAAAGAAATTATCAATGTAATACATGGTAAGGCAACTAAAAATAACAAAGTAAAACAATTATAAGACAGTAAAAATTAAACAGTGTTCATACCAAATGAAATATAGTCAAGTGGTTATATCCTTCTGACAAAGCAAAAAAGAAAAAATATGAATATTTATTGTACAATACATACAAATAAGCCATGAGGAAAATGGGGGAAGGAGGAAAAGGTTAGTCTTCACTAATCTTAACAGCAACTTAGCTAAAAGTGATAGTATGTGATCTGATTGGTCTGTGATTGTGGGAATCACAGACCAATCAGATCACATACTATCACTTTTACTAAAATAGCACATTTACACAAAATATCCATACATAAGCACCACAATATCACATTTGCTCTATATGTGACAAAGTGGCCTGGTGAAAGTAAGCTAAGCAGGAAAAAAATATAAGCTGGAAAATGTCTAAAAGTGTTAAGGGATAGAACAATAGATATACTGTGAAAAGCAGTGAAAATGTCTCTATCTTGTTCAAAAAGGAAAGAAAGAAAAATCTATTTTTTCTTTCTTCTTTCTTCCTGAAAGAAAGGACAGCCAATAAAAAGCAAATGATGATATTTCTTTTTATGACGGCCACTGGATAATTTCCACTTGACCAGAGTTGAAAAATATGCAGAATTATTTTAGATTTCTTAAGATAAAAGCCTAAAGATAACTTGATTTGATTAATAAGTCAAGGAAGGAGAGATGCCAATGGACAATGGGATTTGGTATAAGCCCTGGTAAATGTACTTCAGTTATTTTAATAACAGAAAGTGGTTAAAGAAACATGAATTATGCATGTGTGGGAAAGTGTGTGTAAACAAACCCCAAAATTGAGATTTTCACTTTCACTGGGAAAGACGAATAATTTGAAGATTCTCCAAACAATAAAAATCACACATGTGGAATTGTAGATGGTCAAAGAAAAGTTATGACAGATAACTGCCAAAGTAAGGCCTGGAGGGTTAGGTGGATGAGGAATTAACTTCACCCAGTCCAGGGTCGTGTAAGCAACAGTTCAATGGAACTGGCAGATATAAGGAGGCCCGAAGGAATGGCCCCAGGTGAAAGATAGAGAGAGTTGTCATCACCTGACCAAAGCACTAGTGAGAGATATGGCTCTGAGGAAGTGGGAGCAACAGTGAGGAGCAAACCTGTGCCCACTCCCAGACAAGGTAATTCCCAAATTTGGAAAATCATAATACCTCGCCAGAAAATACTAAATGAAGAAACCTTTATAGAATTGGATTAATTAAGAAACTCGGGGAAAAATACCAAAAACCCCACCCCATTCTAACTCAGAGTTAAGGTCCATAAAAGCAAGATGCTTTGTTTGTTTGGGTTTTATGGCATATCAACTACTGTGGGTTATTTAATGCCAAATCCAGTTTATATGAATTTTAAATGCCTATTTTTTATAGAATAAAAAACGTATAGCTGGCAACATTATTGTTTAAAAAAAAAAATGTATAGCTGGCAACATTATTGTTTCAAAAACTTAGAGCTGGCAACATTATTGTTTCAAAAACTTAGAGCTGGCAACATTATTTTTCTGAAAACATTATCTGAGACCTTGCTGTTGGATGCAGTTTATCGCCATACCCAGGACGCAGATGTAGTTTACCGTCATACCCAGGACGCAAAAGCAAGATGCTTGGGGCATTTTAACTGTTGAGTTGAGTAGAGTTAGGTAGAGACAGTTAGGAGAGTAAAAAGTTGACACTTACAGTTGAAGCTGAAGCCTGAGAGATGAACAGCCAGACCCAGGCCACAACAAGACTGGAGAACAAGTGCCAACATGTATTTTACTACCAAAACTTACCTGACCTACAAATAGATTGTTTCCTGCAAGGTGAAAGTCACTGAACCACTAATAGGTTCATGTGAGAAGGGTTGAACACTATTTGTATTCTAAATTTATATAAAATTGTTGAATTTGGCCACTGAGTTTCCATTGTCATTCCCGTTTACAGGAATAATTATTTTTCATTTGTGTAACCAGCATTGTGGTGATTCAATATGTCTAGTTCCTGAGATCAAAAATCACAACATGGCAGGAAGGTTATGGATTGAACAACTAGCAACTGCTGACCAGATTTTGGACCAGAATAAAGGGGTGATTGGGTTATATAATTAATCCAACCTAGTAATCACTTATGTACAGTTTTTGTGGGGGCAAGATAAAAAAACATTTTAACAAGTATACTTACAAGAAAATTTCACCAATGTATATTTACAATGAAAATTAAAGTTAATCCAACATTTATTATAAAAATGAAATCTCTGTCATCTATTGGGGAAGGGAGGAGGAATTAAGTAAAACAAAATAGACAAAAATAAAGAGTCCAATGCACTTTCATACCCTAGCTAAATTAAAACAAATTTTAACTAAAGGATAAAAAAAACACTAAAGCTAACTTATGCAGGCTAATGCATAAACAGTCAGAGAACCAAACTCCTTTTTCCTAGTTTATATGAAGCTGCCAATTTAACTTATTATCGTTCAAGTTTAATTTTAAAGTTGATACATAAAGCACAAAATCAGTTGAGAAGAGAACTTCTTGCCCCCATAAAGTTCCTTCTGTCATCCAAATTACAACTCTCATGAGTCCAAGAAATCTCAAGAATGCAGGGTTCATTCTTGTTTAGTATGAACAAAACTTGTCTCAAGGACAAAAATCTTTTCACCAAGCATGTGGATAATGTAATCTTCAATAAGCTTATATAATGACTGTATGACACTACAGTGAAAGAATGTGTGCCCCATTCACTGCAACACATCTGAAATAACTGCCATCTCTGCTTATCAAGTCATTTTCTGACCAATAAGAGAATTCCACAATGGTGAGTGATGCCAGATCATTATTGAGACGCATCAACCCTGGTTTCTGGGGCCCACAAAGAGAGATACTTCTGCCTTGTCAAACCAAACTCACCCATCAGATAATCATGAATGTTCCCACACTTTATTAACACACAATACAATGCTTTCTGAGAAAACAGTCAGGTATCAGAGTGGCTTTCTGTAGCTTGTGAGAAGACTTTGAGTGCTAACATTCCCTATAGAAGGAACAATCAGTTTGGGTAAATGGTGGGCCTCCCCATTGTCTTTCCGTACACTTCTTAAAGCTTCTTATTCTCCTTTTGCAAACACATTTGATCCAGGAAATTAAACTATAGACACATCTCAATGCTGGGCAGACTGAGACTGAACTCAGACAGGTGGAGCCAACAGATTTTGCAACACACCTGAGGATTAGGGAAAACGGTGTATTTAAAAAAGTTGAGTAGGTAACACCGACAATATACGTGAAAAAAAAAAAGCCCCAGAAAGTAAAGATGAAGCCGACACCAAGAAAAACTGGGGAGTGAGTTACCTGCAGCCAAAGACATGCAGTATTATTAAATGATTTAAGTCAACTGAAGTCACCACAGAAAATGTTAAGAAGCACAAGATCAACAAAAGGAAATCTAGAAGCTGAACAAATAGAACCACAAGAAGAACCTACAGAAACTGTGACACCATCCTGAAGAAGCTCAAACCGGAAGGTTGTTTCTGGTAACACTATGGAGGTACCAAAAAATAGAAAAGCGGATTGGCAATATGATGTACTTGGTGAAAGGCGAAGAATTCACGTGCGGTAACCAGATCTGACAACGTTTTTCAGACGTGGTTGACAGCGGTCCCGCGGAAGAAAAGCCAATGGAGGTGATTTTCAATACGTTTGACCTAACAACACTTGCAACAATTTTACTTGAGGTACACCAATCCAGGAGAAAAAGAAAGGCAACTGATCATTTAAAAGTGGATCCAAAACGTAAAGATACAAAAAAAAAAGTTTTATTTGTTGTTTTTTCTTCATATTTCCTATAAAAAATAAATAAACAAAACTGTTTACTCCTACGGAGTAAAGTTTTTTTTTGGGTGCGGGTGTTATAGTGGAACACACCTATTCTATAGTTAATAGACTCTCCCACCTATAATAAGTAGGAGTAGTAAGAGTAACGAGTCAGTCGATCAGTCAGTCAGTGAGTCAGTCGATGTCGGACGACAGTTAGTCGAATACTAAAGTATCAGTGACCACAACTAGATTACTCTGCGTTATACCTATTATATCAAGTTCCTAACATTTTGTACGTCGAACCTCTTTTAGGACTGACTTAGTACAAATATAAGCTTCCACTGTGAAATCACTCCACAACACACTTGCACTTCCCGTTGAAGTTGTGTGTTCCTGCATCTGCCCCTCATACACCATAGAGGTTTCTTCATCTGAGGTGGTATCATGGCTGCTGGTAGTCTCCACCCCACGCACCGGGTGTGCATCTTTTACATCGCATAGTACTCCATCTACAAGGACTGAATGAGGGTTATAGACTCTGGTTACTTTCCCCTTCTCGAACCTTGTTGTACACTGCCCATGCGGTCTCTTCACCCAAACAACATCTCCTGTAGTGTATGTTCCAGAACCTGTGATGTCAGCAGGTGGTGGTGTGGTATCAATGCCCTTCACGCAAGCGCAGTAGTTATAAATTAAGTTGGCTGGTGCTGTTGAAGCAGTGTTGTCATCCTGTGGTGTCACATTATGCCAGTATACTGCCTCCATAAGAGAGCATTGTGTTCTCACAGCGATGCGCTTTATCGTGCAGTGGGATCTTTTTACTATCTCAGTCCCCGATAGTACGTGAGTTCATTGGTATCTTATCCGGATGCCCCATCTTGTGAATACTTCCCCACAAACACTGCAGCATTGTCAGCAAGCAGTTCAATTGGTGGTCCTCTTTCGAAAAAGATGGTTTCCAAATGCTGAATATTGGTGGAGTCTTGGTGCTGCAATGGCCTCCAAATGGCAAACCAACTAGGACCACAGTCTATCAGCGTTAGGTACTGCAGTCCCCCAAAATGGGTCACATCCATTTCCACTCTGCTCCAATTGTCGCGTACAGAAAGCCTGCCTGGCTTCCAGTGCACCGGGGCAGGATCTATGAATTGACATTCCCTACAATCCCTGACTACCGCCCAAACAGCAGCTCTGGAAACTCTGGGGATGACCAATTTTGCAAAGTACAGCTCATATTCTGAGGCTAGACGTTGAAGCGTGCCAAGCTGGCACCTGACCAGCATCTCGGTGGCAGCCTTGGTTCGTACCCTCGACTTTCTGGATAACGTGTCTGAGACCCAGCGATGCATGCACGGTGAGTCTGTCTTCAGATGAATCACTTTTGCTTTCAACTGCAATGCGAGGTTGACGCCCTGCAGCACTGCGTCGAGTTCTACCAAGTTGATGTGCTTATCCTCACTCATTGGTCGCAGCCAACTAGCATCTTCAGCCATGGCTCCACAGCTCTCAATGGCAACACCTGTGGCTAATGAGCTTGAGTCCACCCATACAGTGACGTCCTGTCCATCAACGCACCATTCCCCATGCACTGGATCTGTTTGTGCCACTCTGGCAAAAACGTCTGCCAACATCCAGCTCAGGAGGGGTTCTCGTACTTTATCGTCCCATCCAGTTGTTACGGCATTTGCTCTATGCTTTATGAACGCAGTCACAACACGTAGCCAGCTGCACACCGGGAAATGTCCCGTCAATTTCCCACACACAGAGAAAATATTTTAAAATGTTAATTCATCAGGCAACGTTGGCAGCTTACTTCCACTACTCCACTGAATCTTGTTGCGCTCCTCCCAGACATGCAATCTTGACATGCATGTGCCGCTCCGTAACTGCTCTGAGGCCTTGCATGTAAGCCCAAACATTTCAAGGTTCTCTTTTACGCAGGATGCAAGACATATGTTCTCATTGACAAATACATCATCAATGTATGAACATGTAGCTTCATTGATGTTCTCATCTTGTGCAACCACGGTGTTAACAATGGACCACATTATCAGGGGTGCCACGTTAAGCCCAAACCCCAAGTGAGTGAGACAGTATCTTTTCCCCTTGATTTCTACTATCTGGAATGGCCACAAGGACTTCTCAACGTGAACTTGCAAATAGGCTCAGTGCAAGTCCAACACAGCGACATTTGAACCTTGCTACCACCACTCTCTTAATTTGTGTGTACATAAAACTGTGCTGGCAGTGTATGCATCTACATGCTCATTGAGCTCACGGTAGTCCATGATAGGCCAAACCTTTTGTTTGTTTTCCTATAGGACAGCCATTAGAGGAATCAGACCTTTGGGGGCCCAAGCTTATCTTCAGGGTATGGAAGCAGCCAGCCATTTTGTATCCAAGTTTGCAGTTCTCGGTTGTATTTAGCCCAAAGGTGCTCAGGAGTAGGATATTCTGACAGCCTGTTTTTTAATGTAACTGGCGGCTGGGCACCGGACCACTTCCACGATGCAATCCATATCCGTCTGTTAGCATCAAACTCTGCTTGGAAATTGGGCTCATTGACGGTGATTGCAGTGCAGATTGGCTTGTGTTATTGGGGAAATTTTACCTCACCGGTGCTAGACATGGACATCCCACTCAGCTGTTTGATTGCGTCTAGCCCAAGCAACAAGTCAAATCAGAGTAATTCCTCGTCCATGACCAGAGCTTCTATGTGAATAGAGGGTCTGTTGCTTATGCCAAGCCGGACCACCCTGACTCCACAGTACCTAAGGGTATTCCTGCCTACAGTCAGGATGTGTACCTCCTTTCTCTCCCATATCTGGCAGTATGCTTTGCATATGAGTGTTTGGGTGCAACCAGTGTCCACAAGAGCCGTGCGCCTCATTCCATCGATTTGTACAGTCATTGTAGATAGCGCTCTATTTAAAGAGGATATGTGGATAAGGCTGGGCAGTTTTGGGCCATATGCCCTTGCCGCTTACACCGATAGCACAAGACTGGTCTTTGGGGTCCAGTATTCTCTTTCTTTGATGTTTCACATTGTGAGAGACAGTTGCGTGCCAAGCTAACACTTGTGAAATGTCCATATCATCTAACTGGGAAGAGGTTCAGAGCAATTCCTAGGCATGCTCCGGCAACCTGGCAATAAACGCACACATCAGACTTCTATCCGTCATTGCAGAACTGAAAGTTTATGCAATTCAGCAAAAAAGACAGGCACAAGTGGCATGCTACAAATTGCTTCCAAGCTGTAACGGAGTCCATAGCAAATGCTGTATACAAAGCATTTTGGATGTGGGTAAAGACTTTCTTCTTTTCTTCGCTCAGCTGCTGGTACACTGCATATCCACCACCCGATAGACACATAGGAACCACACATTCAATACGCTTTACGCCACTAAGCTGGCATATAAATTCTGCCTTCTCTATCCACTCGATAATTGACTGTACAGAATCACTTCCATCAAATAGCGGTATCAGTTTAGGGTCAAAAGCCATAATTGCCAAAATAGCCTGTAGCGGTCACACCAAAAAGGACCCACTGGAACAGAGCAGTCATCTCATACAGGACAGTCATCTCTCGTCGTCCTTGACAGCTCCCTCAACTCCGACTGCCAAAGCCTTCAGACACACTCATTTTATAAACCATGACGAAGCAGCCGATTGGTTGAGTGGGAGAGATTTACATATGTGCAAACGCAATCCACTAATTCTCCCTTCCTCCAACTGCTTTGCGACACCATACACGTGCAATGCGTAGGTGTTTTCTGGCATGATGTCGTGTATCTTCCTCACAACAATCACACTGTATTCGAATAGAGTTTTAAAACATTTAAGTGTAGAAACAGAAAGTGATTGTCAAGACACAAAATGGGAGTTTCAATATCTATACAAAAATGAAAACTATAAATAGAAGAAACAATTGGCTTACAAAGGAAATGAACTCCTATAAAAGGGATAAAAAGGCAAAGTGTCAATGAAGATAATCATTAGATAAAAAGTGATAAGTGACAAGAATGCTGATGGCTCATCTGGTGATGAATAAAACAAACACCATTGTTAATGATAATTATTCCTTAATTTTTCAATCAAAAAGTCTCAGCAATATCAGAGATTAATTTCATATTAAAGAATAGTTCAAGATGTTAAAATATTAAAATTTCAATATACAATCAATGTGTCTGTCAATAATAAATGACATGGCATTAAGAAAATTATCACTTACTATACAGAATAATTACAAAATGAAAAGATAAAACTACTTACTGATTTGCATCCAAAAGTATTACATTAACACCTTCCACTGTCACAGGGCAGTAGAGAGGAAGTGGATGCAGATATTGGGATGAAACACCAATTTTCTGTTTTATTAAGTTAGCAGTGACCTAAAAAAATATTTTTTCATATTCAAACACAAATCAAAAAATCACTTTTTGATCTATTTTATAAAGTACTTTAGGTTTTAAATATTAAAATGTGTTACTTTTCATGAAGTGTTTTAGATTTGAAATATTTTAATGGATTCTTTCTCTCTCTCTCTCTCTAATCCTTTTCATCAACAATGGCTGTTTAATAGTACATATTAGCCAAGATCTGCAGCAGGTGCCTTTTTGTGTAAATTATTCAGACTCATATTCTCATATTGTTTTGATCATAACATTACAGCATAAACTAGTGAAAATTACAGCTGCGATATTTCCCTATTAAAATAATAAAATTTCCCTATTAAAATAATAAAATTTAAAAAACAACAAAGTTATGAAGCAAATAAGATTCCTGGAGAAATCCAGTTAAGTTATGGAACATAATGTTAGCTCTAACCAAAATTCACCTGAAGTTAGTTTGAAAGCATATTAGCCAAAATTTTGTAACAGAAACAATGAAGATGAGTATATTAGTCAAAACAATGATGAAATGGACCAACTAACTTATTTCAGAACTTCATACAATATTAAATTATATCTAATTAATGATTTTAAATTACATAAATTACTTTATAACTATTCCATTCTAAAAACTGAATATTCAAAAGAAACAACTTTGGGTTTCTAAATGAAAAGAACTCTGATAATACTGGATTGATCCCTCTCCCACTTTTAAAGATTTTGTTACAACAAAAGAATTTCCGCAATCTCCATAAATGAAAACTAGAAAGTGTTAAATCCCTTGAATAGGGGTACAAAGAGAGATTCTTCTAACTTATTAATTTTGACAGGATTTTATTGCGGTATTGCATTATCATACTAAAGGATGGCATTTTCTGTTGACTAAATGAACACTTTTTCCATATAAATTTGCACTCTTTATACATTCTTAACAATGACGATTTGTTACGATTATTTTATTCAGAGATAAAACCTGCTATATTCCACCAAATGTTCACAAAGACATTCCTAGGCTGGAGTGTTGATTGAGAAATTGATATAAGTTTTCATTCAGAATTCACAAATTCTTCTAACAAAGAATAAAATAATTTCATTGTAGACTTTTGTCATTGCTGCTGCTGGTGATAATACTGATTATGTTCTAGACAAATAAATTTAACTTTTCCTACATCCAAACAGGCTATTATTCACCTCCAAAAATGTAAATAACTTCTAAAAAATCTAATAGAAATATCTTAAAAAAAAAAAAAAAAAAAAAAAAAAAAAAAAAAGAGATGAATTACATGACTAACAAAAGGTAAAGAATGCAATGGCTAAAATGCTAAGATAAAAAAAAAAGCAATAAAGATGAGAATGTAAATTCACATATCTTGTACAATAATTACAATTTTTCTCGTTAGATATTTAATTAAAAAACAAAAAGAGCTGTAATTTACATATTCCCTAAATTTCTAGTTTATTAAAATGAAGGAACCATTTAATTAACACTAACTTACACTTGATTTCTTTACAATAAATATGAGTTTGATTGCCTAATGAACTGAAAACAGAAAAGTCAATGCAATGAGATTTTTTTCTAGATTAAGAAATATACAGAAAGTAAACAGGCTCTTTCTATTAATTTAATTGGTGATAAAAAAGTGAAAGAAGTAATAAAGCTTGGGAAAACAAAAGATAACATGGAGACATTATGAAAAAAATAAAAGATGTTTTCTTACCTGGCTACAATAAATAGGTTGTTTAAAGTGTTTTGTCATTCCTTGATAGTGGTCATAGTGAAAATGACTGAGGAAATAAGCTTTGCATCCAGGGATCAAACCATATTTAAAGGCATCAACTGTAATGGCAGTATCTAAGGAAGGAAAAATTTTTGTTAGCTTTATACTTATTTAGAATTAAAGAAAAATGTTTGCAATTTTTTGCTATTCAGTTGAAAGGAAAGTTCTCATGGTTTCTTAATAAATTGGTTGTTCCCTTTAATGTTCCAGGATTTGGTGCTGCACGAGTGCACATTCACTAGTATTATTCTGTTTATCAAGTGCATCTCCCATGGCTTCTCAATTACCTCTATTTTCAAATGCTGACACAACAGTCAAACAAACAGCACAAGATTGGCTCAAATGTTTTCATGAAGGTAACACCAGCCCTGAAGGTTGACCACAGCAATCAGTGATGGATGATGAGTCTCTGTAGTGGATTGTTGAAAGTGATCTACATCAAATTTTACAAGAGCTTGCAGCAGACCTGGAGGTATCCCACTTCACTCTTATTGAGCACCTGCAAGTCATTGACAAAGTCAGCAAGTTGGAACAATAGGTACCCACCAAATGACTTTAGCTGTCACCAACTTGCTCTCCAACCATTGCACTTGACTCTATTGTGACTTAAAATGAGAAGTGCTGCCTGTATATCAACCATGAGTGCAGAAGACCATGGATCAATGTAAGCGATCTGGGCTTGCAATGGAAATATTTGTCACAGATTACTTCCACAACACAGAGAATAAATCACTAAGTTCAGACTCGAACATTGGGGACAGAAAGAAATGCCAAAAACTCGATTCACAGGTACTATCTCACAAATCACAATGCACACAACCAGTCAGAAAAATAACTCACTCTCTGACAAACATGGTAGCCAAAATACCCGAATTTGTACTCCCCGATTCAAGAACACCAACTGCTTTTATTGGCCAAGCATTTTTTTTTCATTCGTCAACAACTGGGAGAGGACCCCAATTTTTACATATCAAAATACTTTTATAAAGACTCCTGCAACGGACTTGTTTTTGATTTAAATATTTCATCTTCAGCATGTCATGTGGAATACATGCCCTTTTTTTTGGTAAGTAATTTACTTTTTCGCCACATTTTCCATCGTAGGATACATGTGACATGCTGTCACTTGGTTTGACAAGGTAAGTTGCCGTTTTCTTCGCTATAATTAACACAGGCAGTGAGCTATCAATTCAACTGAAATACCCAATGTATTTGTAGAAGTTGATGGTCAACATCTGGTGGAATATCTTGGACATGATCTATTGGGAGCTGTTCCCTGCCAACACCATTATTATGGCAGTCATATGCTGAACCAGGAATGATTACTTAATGATAATGCTTGTCTGAATATTTCAAGTTAGACAAAAACAACTGGCACTGGGATGGTAAGTTCTGCCACACTTGCCATATATCCCAGACCTTACTCTGTCCAACTCATCAATTTGCCTCCATGAGCAACACAATAAACTGGAACTGTGGTCAACAGAATTCTTTGCCTCAAAGGCAGAATTTATTCTCTACCAGGTCACTGACTGAGATGGTGATTATATCATTGACTGAATATATTCTCTGTTTGTTTTTTAAAAATAGAGAATATATGTGGAATTAAATAAAACAAATGCAACATTCAAATTTGGATGGTATAATTTATTTTTAAATAAATATATTTAAATAATATATAATATAATTTAATTTAAATAATATAATAAATATAAGATAATTTAAATAATATATTATTTTTAATCAATGCAAGTCCATCTTGAACGTTGTTAATTGTGGAGAAATTCAGACTTCTTTGTTAAATCCTTAAAACTAAAAACTATGAGTAGTTTGTGATAAGAAAGTCATGAGTGATTCAATACAAATGCCAGTATATGCAAGGTATTCAGGACAGGAAAAAAAAAATGATAATTAACATAATTATTTCAAATAATTAACTTAAGAGAATGACAATAAAAAAAGGAGACCACTTTGAAAATGTTCGATAATACTACTAAATTTTAAAATTTTCATTAGATGAAGCATTGTCAGCAAGTTTTTACTAACATTTTCTTTCATTTTCTTTTTTAGTTACTTTTTTATGGCAACTTCACTCAACCTGTTTACTAGACTATCCTGAAGCAAAAGAAAGTTCTGATCTCACCTTGAACTTATCCTTTATTTCTGATTTCTGTCTACTCACTGTAACCTTGAAGAATGAATCTTACTTTATTTTCCCATCCATACAGCCAGATTGATATGCCTGGCATCATTGGTCGGACGCAACCAACAAGCATCTTCAATGATGTTTCATTTGCTTCTAATGCCACTCCCATGGCCAAAGAACTTGCATCCACCCTGCCAACCTTCATCTCATTGCTATCCATACACCAGTCCCCCCCCAACAGGGTCCATTTCACGTATTCTGGTCATTGTTTTAGATGCAGCACTCAAAGCCATCAATCTAGCCATTCAGTGGCAGACCAGTGTTGCATTTGGTCACCAATTCAGCATGCAGGCATCGGTAGATATCTGACACCCTGATAGGGAAGGCACATGTGAAAACAAAGGCAACTGGTGAAATGCTCATGAGACGGCATTTGGGACACTGCAGGTATTGGCAGAAGAGTGTGGATTAACCATAGATGTAACACTAGTGAAATCCTGTCAAGACCACACAAATTGTCTCACTAGAGTGCCACAAAGGTAGTTGCATCCATTTTCAAGGTCATATCCATCGTCGAGTGACAAAAGTGA
The DNA here is from genome assembly GCA_963932145.1 of Acanthosepion lycidas. NCBI lineage: Eukaryota > Metazoa > Mollusca > Cephalopoda > Sepiida > Sepiidae > Acanthosepion > Acanthosepion lycidas. Next base: position 137,417,643 of record OZ010577.1, read on the forward strand.
TACAAAAGAGAGTTTATTTATTTGGGGTCGGTTCCACCAAATGATGACTCCAACATCAGCAGTCTACCAGCATACACCGACACAATCAAACTCCAGATGATAGTCCACCTGAGAACAAAGACTGTGTTGTTCCACTTTGAAGGAGCCCCCGCTAGAAGAAACCTGTCCCTGGGTGCACTATATGTGATGATGAGATCAGGAGGGAATGTGGTGGAGACATACCTTGCCGAAGCAAGAGAAGGTGAATTGTCTGTACATGTCATAGACTTGTGAGGCAAACTTTGGCAAATCAATATTGAAGTGACACAGCGCATGCATTATCAGTGAGAACGAGGCTAACACAAGCGAGAGATCTCAGTTTCTTGCCTGAGACCGAGGAAGACTAAAAAGAGCTGACTTTTTGTTTCAGGGAAGTTTTGTTCTTTGAGACTGATGAAGGTTATACCCATGTTCCAGAGAAAGAGCAATAATACTGTTGCTTATGGTGTACAGGAAACAGAGTCCTGAGCGAAGCGTGGTTCCAGTTTCCATGTTAGCTGTCAGTGGAAACAGATTTGAGTGGAAATTTATTTTTACCAGTTTTGATCCAGTGTTAAAATTTTTGTTATGGCTTTCACCAGTTTATGGGGACTGCTAACACTATCTGATATCATGAGGCATATCAGAATGCCTACTTTGTAGGTTTTAGGGAAACCATAAGGTTTGGGTATTCTAGGGTGGTAATCTATTATTTTATACCATAATTTGTTTTCATTACTAACTAATTTATCTACGCTTAACATAAAATTTGTTACATCTACAGTTTTGCCTCTATTTTTACATTCATAAATTTATCAATTCAGTTATTCACAATGGACATATAATTTCCCATGATTAAAGGGAAGCTACTCCCACTAACTAAAGCAAAAATCGCAAAATTCATTAAACGCATTCTTATGATTAACCATCCATTGTTTCCCTAAAAGTAAACTATTAATTTTGAGTAAAATAAGAACCATAAAGTGATTTTTTAAAAAAATCAAACTTACCTGGTATCTTTTTATAAAATGGACAGGAAGACGATTGCTGACTTTTGTCTAGTTCAACTGACTGGGTTATTGTCACAATTGGAGGTTGTAAATTACAGGCAGATTTTGTTAGGGTTTTTTTGGAAGGTGTTTTTTTGGTGAACATCATTTTAAATTGTTCAAGATCCATCACAGGTTTTACATTTTTCTCAGTTTCTGATAAAGGTTTTGAAACAATAGATTTAACATTACTTTCAATAGCTTTATTAGATTCTACATTTTGAACAGTTGCCAATTGGTTATCAGGTGTTTTTTGCATGAAAAATGATGTCAATTGCATTTGATTTATTGAAACTGACCTAGGACTGTTAGTCTTTAAAGAGGATCTTTTCCTTGTATTAATATTTTGGAGGCTTAACTTATGAAAGTTCACTTTTGAAGGAGTTGAATGTTTTCCTGATTTTAATGCAGGAAATAATTGATTAGATTTTAAAGAGGAAATATTAGGATCTTCATTTTTTAATTCAGAAGTATATTTAGATGGTTTTTCTGATTGTGAAGCTTCCATTGTGCCTAACATGATTAATTCATCATCACTTGAAGAATACTCAGAATTCAATACATTACTACAAACAATTTGTGAAGGGGTCCGGTATGTGTCAGGTGTTAAACAAGAAGCTTTTTTGGCAGAATATTCAACTTGCAGATTTAAAGAAGCAGATATATTGTTGGAACTGGGAAAAGAAATATGTAAATTACTTGCTGGTTCAGTATCTGATGAACCGTTTTCTGAGTCTGAAAAATTGTCAATTAATTTTGTATCTGTTTTATTTTTTTTCAGGTCAATGTCATCATCTGAATCTGATGGCAAAAACAAAGCAGTGACATGACTTTTGTCACTCTTTCTTTTACCCAAAGATTTACCTTCAGAATAAGTAGATGACTTTTGATTCTTAGATGGCATAATCATTGGAGTTGGTAACATTTCAGAATAAACAGATTCTGAAGGTTCCTTATCTAAAGCAAAAAGAGAATGAGATTTGTTTCTTTGAAGACTAAAACAACTTTGACTGCTCTGAGAGCAGGAATCATCCTTATTAAGTGCTGAGAGTAAATTAGAATTGCTTCCTGGAGGGTTTGGTTTCCGAACAGACAAGCTCTCCCACATAGGAGAACATATTTGTTTTTTTGGTGTGTGGATAGGAGATGACAATGTTTCTGATGCTTGTGGAATGGACTTATTTGGAGTTAAAACCAATTCCTTCTTATTAAAATCATACATCAAAGTCTGTTGACTCAAGTCTTTAAACAGTGGAGATTTATTAGCAATTTTTTTAATTGGAGTACATTTTGCAGGTGACCTAGCAGTATATTTTTTAGATGTTTTGAATGAATCAGATGAAAATAATCTTTTAAAAGCAGCAATATCAGTCTTTTTATCATCACCTTCAATTTGAAGAGGTGATTCTCTACTGCTACATGTCACAGATGTAGTTTCTCTTTTAACAGGTGTATTTTGTAATATTGGTAAAGAATCAACATTTCCTGTGTTATTTCTTTCTTTGAATTCCTCTCTCATGGAAAGTTTTATCTCACCTGCAAACAAAATAAAAACCTTAAAACACAGGGAATCTGAGTTAAATCAACAGAAGTTAACAATTATTATTTATATTCCTTTAATTATTTAGACTAGCATCTTCACAGTATTATTGTCATCACTACATTTAAGCCTATGCATTCTCTGGTTTTCCTGTAAGAATGAAAAACCACTCCTTCTTCAAGATTAAAGATTGAAGAGTAACAAAAGACCTAATCTGAAATGAAAGGCATAGTAAATCACATATGAGAGAAGAAGAGAGTGCATTATTCTCTATGGAATTAAAATAACACATACAAAAGCATTGTAGAAAATGCACAAAGTAAATGAGGCTGTACATGTGGCTTATCAACAAATAGTTAAAACAGAGTATGCAGATAAATACCATACGAGATGAGGATTGAGGAGAAAAGAACATGGTTGAAGGAAACAATTATTCATTAAAATGAATTTAAATGTTTCTCATGAAGAGAAACTATACAAAAATGGTATTTCCAAGTCAAATATTTTTCAGATTCACTTGAAGCTCAAATTTTGTTGATCAATTCACTAATTTGTTCCAATTGTACATTATTCCCTAAATAAAACTGTTACTTGGTCTGAAGAAATTCCTTCTTAGAATACACACATAACCATCTTTTCATGCATTTGTGCACACATATGTATGTGAGTGTACACATTCACTCACCTGTTACTTTATTAAGTATATTCTTCTTGTACTAGACTGAACTCCCTTTTTGCCTTTCAAACCACCTCAATCTTTCTCTGGATTCTACAATGTTCTGAAAGCAGTCTTTCAAAATTTGGGTCCATGCTGTTATTATGGCATGCCACAATTCTTCTAGATTGGTTGGCTGATAAATCCAGTATTTAAATTTCCTTTTCCACCACATCTCAAAAAGGCTCTATGGATTGAGATCCAGTCATTTTAACACAGAAACTCATTGTCATATGAACTATCTGACTAATTTTTGATTTGTGACATGGTGCATTGTCCTGAGTGAAGTGGCTACCAGAGGTGGATGTACCATATAGTCATAAATTGAGGCATGTGGTCAGCCACAATGCCTAGGTAGGTTGCGGCATATAAGCAATCTTTTATTTGTACCAAGGGTCCCAATATATGCCAAGAAAATATTCACCATACCATTACACCACCACCAACTTGAACTGTTGATACAAGGTAAAATCCATACTTTCATGTCATTTATGCCAAATTCTAGCCCTGCTATTTGAAGGTCACAACAGAAATTGACACTCATCAAACCAGGCATTTTTCCAATTTTTGTGATCCTTAGCAAATAGTGGCACCTGAAATGGTCTTCTGCTGATGTAGCCCATCTACTTCAAGGTTCAACATGTTTTGCATTCAGAAACGTTCTTCTGTGTACCTCTGTTTTAAATATAAAGTGATTATTTGAACAACTATTGCCTTTCCATCAGTTTAAACCAGTTTGACCATTTTCCACTGACATCTTCAATCAGCAAGTGATTTCCACCCATACTCACTAGATTTTTTTCTTTTTCTGACCATCCTCTGCAACCCTGGAAATGAGTGTGTGTGAAAATCCTATTAAGTCATCAGTTTTTAAAATACTCAGACTCACCCATCTGTTATCAATGAGCATGCCATGTTCAAAGTCACTTAAATCACATTCCTTTCCAATATTAATGCATGAAATGAAATCCACTTGATCCCCATGCTTATATCCCTTAAATTGCTGTTATGTCATTGGCTGATTAGAAATTTACATAAAAGTGCATTTGCTTACATATACTTAATTAAGTAGATTGTGAGTGTATATCTACACACACACATTGATGGCAAAATGCAATAGACCTATGAGAAAAGCCAGAGAACACATTTGTCAAAATATAGTAAAAATGATCAAGATAAAGAAACTATGCCAATTAAATCATGAAATAATAATGTTTTATTTTAGAATTTTCAACATGTGCAAATTCAATAAAATCTAAGATTCCAATTGAAATCAAAATAGACTTGATTTTTTCTTTAAATATAATCTTCCAAAGTAAATCTTGTTTTTACTTCTTGATTTGAACAAAATTAATAATTGGTTTTACTATACTAATTATTTGTTCATTCCAATCCTGTTAGGGAATGACTGCAAAAATATCATCTCACCAAATTTATAGACAACACACAGATGCATCCTGGGATTTTTTCCTAGGCAATAAGATAGGCCACTTCTCAGTTTCATCAGGCTTAGTTCTGTTTTTTCTTGTCTTGAAGACAGAATGCTTTGATTGCTTGTCTGTATCCCACTTTTGTGAACCTTTTGCCTTATTGCCATTGTTTTGTATTGTTTACTCAATATTATTGCTTGTCTTGTTCTTTTCTTTTTTTTTTCTCTTCTTATTGTTTATTGCAAACTTTTTCAATTCTGTTCGTTGGGCATTTCTGCCAATTATATTTAACCATAGTCAATTACTCTTGGTTCTTTATAATAAAGACTTACCACTTTGTGATGATGTTTTTTCAGAATTTGGAGACATGTTCACTCTTAGTTGTGCTAATGAAGAATGTTGAAAGTTTTTGTAATGTTCTTCTTCCTGAATTGCACAATTTAATCCATGGGAACATTCTGAAAAAAAAAATTAAATTAGACAAAGATGAGATAAAACTCCTTTTGGGACATAGTTGATCAAGGCTCTCAATACATTCATTCCTCTTCTTTAATATCTGTGAATTTCTTGGGAAAAGATACTACAGTGGTTTCACTAAGAGTTTAAAAAGTCATTTAGTAAATTGAAGGATTAAGTGGATTTTGTATATGTTTACTTTTTATTTAAAATTTAATGAAAATAACATTTATTTATGTATGGTAGCCTATGGGCTCAGAAGTCAAAAATAAAAAATGTATAATCACACACCTGACTTAAAAAGCACACAAAAAAGCAAAAATAAAAATTAAAGATATATGGAACACCAGCAGTGCAATAGTCAAGACATTCTTATTTATATTTAAAAATAAAATATCTGTAACCATAACCAATTGTTTAAGAATATAATTTTTTTAATTCTATATGATTTTATAAAACTTAGTAAAATTAATAATTTTATTTTTTATATTACATTAGAAGTATTTTTTTTATTTTAGTTAAATGATACTTTTGAGCTTGAAACATTATTTTTGTACCTGCTTGATGTCATAAAATTTCACCAAATGTGTTTTTTTTTTAAATTATTCTGAATATAAGAGTTATCGAATTATCATGTCATATTACTCTTTCTGATCGGGAAAAATAATCAACAAATGTAGCAAGGTTATTCAGAATTATTTCCTTTTTGAACATCCATACAATTGCTATAATTAAAAAATAAATAAAATTCTTTTAAAAAGTTTTACACTCAAAAATGGCATTAAAATTTACATTTTATGATTCTTCAATCATGCCTTTATTTAATTTAAAAAATTCTTAAGAATAACAAAAGAATAATTTAAAAAATTCCAAGTAATTTAAAAAATATAAATATTATGTGTAGATTTATTTTTCTGTCCAACATGAAAGAAAATGTTTTATTAAATTATGCAAACATCAACTGTCAGAAAAATTTAATTTTGAGTTTTATTGAATTATTTTCAGTAAGATTAGAGACAAATTTTCCATATGTTCACATTTGATATTGCATAATTTTTTTACTGAAATAACATCTTCAATGAGTTTTCTTTATATAACATTAAAAAGATTTGATGAACATCCACCAAATTAAAAAGTACACAAGATATCAAAAAGGTAGGGCAGTGAAACAGACCCCACAATAAGTATTTCCACAAGGTTTTCTAATAAAATAACCTATCTATAACTCTCCAAATGTGTGTGTGTATGTGATCAAACATTGTTTATGCATTTCCACAGTTTTTATCTGATTTCAATGAAATTTTTTGTTTGATAGATAATTCTTCAGTGCTGGTTTTGAGTCCAAATTGTTGGCGACAACAGCTTTCCACTACTTCCTGTCCATTATAACTCTCAGCAACGTTTTACTATTTACTATCTGTTCTTGGATATATATCTTTCATAAAAACTTTAATAGTTTAATATAGTTTAAATTATTACAAAAATATTTTCTATATCTATAATTCTCAAAATGTGTGTGTGTATGATCGGATGTTCTTTATGTGTTTCCACAGTTTTCTTCCAATTTCGATGAAATTTTTTTTGTTTGATAGATAATTCTTCAGTCCCAATTTTGAGTCCAAACTAATTGGTAAAAATTACAACCTTGAAGATGAAAAATAAAAAAAAACTGATTTTTTACACTTTGCGCAAAAATCAAAAGGAAAATTTAATTTACTTTTTCACACATAATGTTCCAATCCTAGCTCATGCTGTGTGGGCATGATTCACACCTCCACACATTGCCCATCGACTGCTGTTGATCTTGATAATTAGTGCATGCAGCAACGCATGTACATGTGGCCTTGCAACAAGCACTGTGTCACGCAATGTGTAACACACTGATGCACGTGCATACACGAGCTACAGAACGTGACACCAGTTCAAGTTGTCCATTGGCTGCACAAAGTCCCTTTACACATTCAATCAAATGTCACCATGTCATACTGATTGTCTAGTCCTAAGCTCACTGCTACCGCTTAATTCCGCAATTCTGCTTCTACTTCTGTACCTCCAGCCATGCTTACAAATTCCGATTCTCTTGGCCAAGCATTCAATCTCTCTCAAGTGAGGTTACCTTTTCTGTTGCATAAAGCCTACTACTACAGTTTTAAGATGTTGCCTTCATTGTTGCTTATAGCTGTTCCCAATTTAGATTTTTTTTGTCCTGCCATTTTTTGCATTGCATTCATTGTAATAAGTAAACTTGCTTTTTTATTACTCAACATTTATTTTTACAACCTTTCCTTAAGTTATTTGAGCTTAGTGATCCCTGTAGCTTTTCAGCGTTCTCTTCTGGTATTTGCCCACGCATTCCATTTGACAATTAAAAAGAATAACAGCAACCAGCGAGTAAATTCAAGCTCTCCCAACTGGTATTCCAACCTCGAGTCGTTCCTTCTTGAGTTCTGTCTCAAAATCGCACTAACAGACTTTTCTAGCCGCCAACCATGAACGTCACTCAAAGCACCCCGCACTGGGAAAAATTAGTTGCTTTTATATTTGTCCATATACCCATAATCCCTTGCGTCTTCATGTGATCCCATAATTCATTGCGTCCATGTCCCATAATGCATTGCATCTTTATTGCATAAAAATGCAATGCAAGTCCCCCCTCATTCTTTTACGTTATCTGGCCGAGGACGGATTACGGCAGAACGGTAAGTGCTTTTTTCTCCCTCATTTCAACTGCAGTAGCTTTACATGCTAAACAAATACGGGCTCTTTTTTGGCAGGGACAAGGCAAGTCGCAACCAGTTGTGCTCGTCCCAGGTTCTGTCTTATCACGTCTGCCACAGCCACCAAAGAAAAGAACTTGCCTAGGTCACAAAAACACTGCTGCCAGGTTCACGATGCGAATAAGAGCTAACAAATGATCTTTATATCATTCAGTTCGCCTGTCTCAAAATGCCTCTCAGAATGCTTCAATCAGAGCCACTGAGTCTGAAGATCTACACAGCTTTCCAGAAGAGCATACCTGAATGCTTCTGTATGCAAAGCTGAAAATGGTGATCAAAGGACTCAATGGTTGAGGAGAAATGGCTCTTCAACTACTGCTGCACATGAAGCTTGAACAAAACTGAGAATGCAAAAACAGCCCTTTTCATGGCCACGCTCCCATTCAAATTGTTAACCTCCCATTTGAGGATGTGCCTCAGTTGCACTTAATTGTTGTTATTAACATTGATTTTCAGGTGGGCTGACTTTAAACTTAAACCGCTCCAATTGAACAGCAAAAATTCCCAGTAATGAAAGACCTGATCAAAGACCGGTTATACTGCTAGTTCAGTATACAATTCATTCATTAATGAATACCTACTGAAAATTCTATTTGAATTGAATAATTCCATGATATAAATATTTTAAAACAGGGTTTTTTCTTTCCTTTTGAAAAAAAGGCATTCCATTTTAGTGGTACCTAATATTACCATTACCATTTTAAACTTTCCATGTGCTTCGGGAATGGCAGGAGGAAACTACTGTTGTTGACCAATGAACTTTACAGCTCACAGCATAGTGTGTGTAAATAAACATTATTTTCATGAAGCACATAGTTTTAAGCAAAAAGGAAACATTACTTTTTAAAAAATTAATCCTTAAATTTACTAATTTACTTTGTGAAAAAGATCTCTAGAACAAATACTGGATTTTTAAGAGACTTCTTACAAATTGTTTACACTTTTCATCTAAAATTGTGGTTTGTGGATTAATGATCGAACATGAGAATGTTTTTTAAAATAGCTAAAAACTTTATTTACATATAGAAATTAATTTTTATTTTCATATAGAGCTTTAGGCTCTTATCTTTCAAATAAAACCAAAATTTTACTTAAAAAGAGGCATTTAAATTATTTTGCATGTTTTTAAGATTTTTTAGCTCAAATTTTGGTGATACCTAATATAATCTATAACTGAAAGAAGGTCATGGCTTTTCCAAAGACATTAACACAAAGTTTGCGAAACAGAATTGACCAGAATTTGAAAACAGCTTGCCACTTTCACTTCTGTTCATACAAATTTATTCTTTTCATCATCTGTGATTTATCCTCACAATAGAAATACTTTAATCAAGAAAATATTCAATATTTCCTTTTCAATTAAAAAAACAAAAAACAAAAAAACACTAGATTTTTCCATCCTAATAATCATTCAATAAAAATAATAAAATCTTTTAAACAAGGATACTTTATGGGAAATTTCATAGAATTCATTGTTTCTTTAATGTTTACTGTAATTACAACTGTCATGGGAGACCTGAATGCCAAAGTAGGCAAGGAGAGATGGTGAAATAGTTTGCAAACTTGAACTATGAACTCAATGAGCACATAGAAAAATGAGTCCAATGGTGTACAATGAAGGATCAAGTAATAGCCAACACCTAGTTTCAAGAACACCCAAGATATGTATGGACATGGAGAAACACAGGAGGAGAAATGAAAAACCAGATCAACTATATAACTATCAATAAGAGATTCAGGAATGCATTTTTACACTGCTAAACATCCCCAAGTGTCAACTGCAGGAATGACCAACTTCTAGTAATATGTAAACTTAGAGTGAAACTATGGAAATTGAAGAGGGCCACAGCAGCACCCAAATTGCAATATAATAGGCTCTTGAATGACTCAGATTTGAAGGAGAAATATATTGACAGTGTGAAAAGCAAATACAATGGACAAAATGAGAATGGGAATTCTAAGTGGGATAAATTAAGAGAAGTTTTAGTAACATCAACAATCAAAATCATCCCAAAGAAAAATAGACAGAGGAAAAAATTCTAGACATTATGAAAAGAAGATAAAAAAAAACAGTGGCAACATATGGCAAAAAATATAGGAATCTGCACAAAGAAATTAGGAACAAATGTGGTTAGGCAAAAGAGGAATGGCTCAATGAAAAATATGTAGAAACAGAAAGAATGAGTATTACAGATAAAGCATATATGTATAAGAATAAAAGAACAGGTCAAAAAAAAAAAAAAATCCTCAGCAACAGGATGTATAAAATCCAAAGACAGGTCCCTGATATGAGAGAAAGAAAAACTACTTCAGAGATGGAACGAATACATCAGAGAACTCTTCCACAATGAAAGAGAACAACCAGAAATACACAGAAATATTGAAGGACCAGAAATACATAGAAATATTGAAGGACCAGAAATACTAAAATCTGAAGTGGAATCAGCACCTGCCAAGCTGAACAGAAACAAAGCGACAGAACCAGACAGAATTCTAATAAAGATGTTGGAAGCCTTAGATTATTTCAGCATAGACAAGATTACAGACATAATAAATGAATTCTACAACAGTGGTGATATACCAAAAGACCTAAGTAGATGTATTTTCATAGCACTGACTAAGAAGCCAGATGCAAACAAATGATCATCATAATGAGCCATATTACAAAACTTATCATTTGAATTCTGATGAATAGAGAATGCAGCAGAATCAAACCCAAAACAAGTACAGTGTGAATTCATTAAAGACACTGGAACAAGGAATGCAATATCTGTGCTCAGAATGATATCAAAAAGATTAATACAAATGTAGAAGATTGTGTATCTGTGTTTTATAGATTATGCAAAAATACTGTTGAACTGCTAGTGTAAAAGTTCTTGGAAAAATAGTTGTTGCAGATTACTTCCACAATGAAGAGAACAAATCACTTTAACCAGTCAGAAAATTAACTTGACTGCTAAATATACAATTTTTTTCTTTGTTTCTCACAGATTCAAGAACGCCAACTGTTTTTATCAACTGAGCATTTTTTTCATTCTTCAACAACTGAGAGAGAATGCACAATATTAGCATATCAAAATACTTTTATGGTGACACCTGCGACTCACTTGTTTCTAATTTGAATATACCGTCTTCAGCATATGCAGAATATGTGCCCTTTTTTCAACAAGTAACTTTTTTTTTTGCCACAGTTTCTGTCATAGGATACATGCGACATGCTGTTACTTGGTTTAATGAGGTAATTCGCTGTTTGCTATACCCCCTCCAATCTCATTATCACAAATCGAACAGCTTGTATTTCCATTTATGGTGAGTGCATCCACCTTCATCTCCTACCAGGATTGACAAGCTGACTTACTCATGAGTGTCTATGAGCAGTCCATGTCTATAAGTGCCACTCTCTTAACTCCATTCACATGAACATTTCTAACAATGAAACAATGTGGCCTAATCCTTGATACCAGAAGCAACGCATTGTTGCACATGACCTGCATGGCTGACTGGCATCTTTTCGTTGAACTGGACAATCCCTAGAAATGTGATTCCACCCAGATCATCAATAGCATTGTATACTTTCTCGACGTCTAACATTTTGAAGTTTATCAGCTCCACCTAGTGAAATGCTAGCCACAACCATTTTCTCAGTTACAGTTGGATCTTTCATTACGACCTGAGCTCAGTCCAACAGTTGGTTTGTAGCCATGTCTTCCAGGATGGAAGACATGCACAGTAGTTGCTTGATGTGCGCTGGTAAGCCTGCTATGAACGCACATGCTAACCTTGCTCAGATATCCTGCCAAACAGACCTCCTAGCTTCTTCAAATCAGCTAGAAACACATTGACAGACTCATCCAGGCACAGTCACGTTCCACGAACTGCTCGTAAGCTAAGAAATGATCCAGCACAAAGGCAATCCGCAGGGCTTGTTTTATTTTTGAATTCTGCTTTTTGCTCTGAACTTAACTGCTGGTAAACAGTAAATGCTCTGCCCATCAACTTGAAGGGAAGAACACGTCCAACCTTGTTAATTCCACACAGGTCACAAACAAGTTCTGCCTTCTTAATCTATTCATTAACTGCTTGTCTGGTCACTGATACCATCAAACTCAGATACGAACTTGACATCAATTGTCCTGTCCATCATGGTGCTGAAATAGCTTGAAAGAGTTCTTAGCAAAGGAAAATAGCTGTCGCAGATTACTTCAACAACAAAGAGAACAAATCACTGTATGGTCAGACTCAAAGATCAGGGACAGAAAGAAATATCAAAATCTCAATTTGCAGGTACTATGTCACAAATCCCAATGCATGTAACCAATCAAAAAAATAACTTGACCGCTGTGGACTCTAAATACAAAAATTTTGACTTTTTATCTTACTGATTCAAGTACACCAACTGCTCTTATCAACCGAGCATTTTTTTCATTTGTTGACAACTGAGAGAGAACGCACAATATTAGTATATCAAAATACTTTTATGGTGACTTCTGTGACTGACTTGTTTCTAATTTGAATATACCATTTTCAGCATATCAAGCAGAATACATGCTTTTTTTTTTCTGCAAGTAACTTTCTCTTTCACCATGGTTTCCATCAGAGGATACACGCAATACACTGTTGCTTGCTTTGGCGAGGTAATTCACTGTTTTCTTCACTATAGCTAGTTAACCTTGACATACTTGGGGAGGATATAAAAATAATTCAGAACCTATACTGGCCAAAAATCGCCTGCATATGGATGGAAAATAAGTTCAGCAAATATACAAATAGAAATATATACAATATATAATAGAAAGGGGTGTAAGGATGTGTCTTCTCACCACATATTTAAGCTATACAGTGCGGCAATTCTGAAAGATTTAAAAATCCTACCAGGATTCATTATTGGTTAAGCTTAACAACATAAGACATGAAGATAACAGTGTTAATAGTAGACAGGGAAAGGAAATGTAGTGAAAGAGATAATCAGTTACCCCGAAAAAAAAGTTTGTGTTTTGTGTGCGATCTACTGAAGAAAAATTACCAAAAAGTAGTTAGCAGAAATCTACATCAATGACTAGAAGCTATGATAATGTTCTTCCCTCCCCTGAATGGCGTGACCAATCAGAAAATTCTCTCGGTGAACAGAAGTCATTGTTTTTCGCTTATAAAAGGAGATGATTTTTTTGAGTTTGTGGGGAACGAACACACGTTGTCGTTGGTGAGAAGTGAAGGTTGGATGTGTGACCCCATTTTGTCATTTCTACATTGTGTTGGACTGTTACATCAGTCTATCATTTGAACTGCGATTTGGCTACAAGTGTTGCGGCCGAGAAACAGAAGAAATCTATTGCAGTTGCTACTATCAGTCGACAGTCTTTTCTTTACTACAACAGGAATCTACAAGAACTCTTACAGAAGGTAGTAAAAGAAAGTAAGAAGAAAGGGCTAAACATAAATTGCAAGAAGATGGAATGCATAGTTGTTAGCAAAAGGAACAGCCCAACATGCAAATTACAAATTGGAGATACTGAAATCAAACGAGTACAACAATTTCAATATCTGGGAAGTATTTTTTAACGTCAAAAAACGAAATTATTACGTCTGTGGCACCATTTAACAAGGCAGAAAGGAAAAAGAAAGGAAAGAGGAAAAGGAGAGGCTATGGACCGAATCGTGGTGATAAGCAAGAACACACACACGGCTAAGAGACAATGGATAAAAGGATATTTTGATAAGTAACAAATGGCGAAAGAGTGTCATTACAATGACAGGGAAATTCTGAGTAAAAAGAAAGGGAAAGAAAGAAAGAATCAGATATGTTTTGGCATCGGCTGTGTTATCTAAGGATATGAAAACAAACTATTGGTACGGGAAGACATCTTATTATCAACTACAGACCGGCTGGCCAAAGAAAAAAAAAATTAGGGACCACCTGCGGGTGTCCGTTGACCGATTGTCCTTCGACGGAACATCCTTGGCCTGCGATAATAAAATTATGTTATCAGAATATGTACCGAAGGAAAATGAATGGGAACCTAGAAGTGTTTTTTTTTTCTTTCTTCGAGGTGACAGACTGACTGAAACTTTGGAGATGTTTCTTTTTGAGACCGTGTTAAGAAGACCACCCATTCTGATAATTAGCGATAAAATACCTGATGTAAACCACGTGTAGAACAAGAGTTATGACCGCCATTGTCATATTGTCCCGTTCGCGGCCAGAGAAATGATAACGGCGATTAAGAGGAAGAAAAGGGAAAGAGAAGAGATAATTTTTTTTTAGTTAAACAAGATATTTTTTTTTCTTCCTGAAACAAAGCCGCGGATTCATCCACGGCCGACTAAGACATTATTGGTCGAGTGGTGATCACGTGACGCACGAGGGAGGCTGTTGCAGCCCATCTGGAGGATGAGTAAGAGAGGTTGCTACGAAGATGTGGGGAGGGCAGTTCACGCCCCTCTGAAGTATGATGAGAAGGTGGGAGTGAGGAAAGGTTCCCAAAAATGGAAAAAGGTGGAAATTCCTAACCAGAGAGGTGGATATGTATTTAGAATTATCGAGGAACCCCCCAGCGCCGACAAACTCACCCCGGTTTTGGTCGGCGCCCATATAAACGAAGCCACAACGAGTGGAGTTGAGTCCCAGCAGTTCCCAGAGTCAGTCTCCAGTTGAAGCAAGCCTCGCAGATAGCTGACCAAGATTCACGCACATTCCGGACCAACCCAAGAACAATTATTTTAAAGAGCGACTTAGATCCAGATCACCGAAATAAGTTTTTTCTTTTGACTTTCGTCCAAAGACCCACCGAAACACCAATTTCTTAGAGAGCAGACAACTTGAAGTGTTAAAACTTGCCTAGCGGAAAACGACGTGTCACAATCCATAGAACGGGTCGGGAGATAGATGCAGTCCTATGTATCGAACAACTAGACATAAAGTTTGTTACCTTTTTCTTTGATACTTTGAACTTTTGAGTTTTCATTTTATTGTCTTTTATGCATATTTGTGTGGTATCACCCCCGTTGAACTCGGTTTGCAGTACGGCCCCAACCACTGTTTGATCTCGTCTGCCTAAGATCAATTCACAACGTGGGTAGGCGGACTGGGGGATCAGTGCAGTTACCTTGGTAACCAGCCGTTGGAAGCGAGTTGGGAACGACGAGGCTGATATCAAATCTAACCAGATTCCCACCCGAATCACCAAAAGGTTAGAACGTCACATTTGGAGCAGCGACACCCGAACGGAGCAGCGAGGAGCGACCGGCTGGCGCCACGGCGAGGACATCACAATTAGTGCTGTTTAGGGACGTCACAGTTGGTGCCGTGGTAGACTAGGATAGAACGTCACGGTTGGCGCAGCGACCATGGGAAGACGTTACACATCATATTTTTGCACCAACCTAATATTTTTTAACAAAGTGTGTTCGAC
Organism: Acanthosepion lycidas; assembly: GCA_963932145.1. Lineage (NCBI taxonomy): Eukaryota > Metazoa > Mollusca > Cephalopoda > Sepiida > Sepiidae > Acanthosepion > Acanthosepion lycidas. The sequence continues at coordinate 137,433,037 of OZ010577.1, forward strand.
TGTCTGGTTTTCACACATCTGCATGTTGAGAGCCCTCTCTCTCTCAACTGAGAAAAAAAACTGGTGTTATATAGCTCTCCCAGTCCCAGAGCCACATTGACTATGGGATGGCTAATAATACCTACCCAGTATTGCTCATATGCAAATAGTGCCACACACTCTAAGTAGAAGGTCTTCTCTCAACAGCCCAATGTGAAAGAGGATGTAACTCCTGGTGCTTACAGCACTACATGCAACTAACGATTCTTTTATTGGGTTACCATTTAAATCCAATTCTCTGTTACACAGAGGATAGAAAATGCAACACTGAATGAAATGGAAATCCAAAGGCACATTGGGATAGCAAAAGATGCCTTCCAAAAGAGTTAAGCAAAGTGTTAAGAAACAGAAAAATTTTGTTAGAAACAAAGAGAAAGATTACTGAAATATTATGTAATAATATCAGTGAATGCTAGACGCTCTCATAGATGAAGAAGGGATTTGAATCAACAGAAATGTGGCTCTACACTACAGGATGCTTAGAATACTGTCGACCGAAATGCGAGCAACGACGAAGTTTCAGAAAAAATGGAAATAAAAAAAAAGGACATATAAACATCAAGAACAGACCGTTGAAATTTCTAGGGCACATAATGAAGAAAGAGGGCTAGGAAAATTTAATACTCACAGGACAGGTTAAAAGAACGATGAACAGAGCAAAACAAGCTTGATTAAAAAAAAAATTGGACGGCAGAGCAAGGTTTAAACTAGTGAGGAGAAATAACAAAAAGCCAAAATCTAAGACCTACAAAAACAGGTGTCAGGAAATTATGTGCAGAGAGCCATGATCGCCTACGTACTAAAGTTTAAATTTAAAGAGACATGGCACACAGAAGAATGTTTTAATTCTTTTCTCTTTTATTTTATTTAAAAATAAAAGTTTCATTCTGATTTTTGACACCCATGTTTTTTTTTTGTTGTTGCCGTCGTCATCAGCTACAAAAAACATTCTTAAAATTTAATTCAAATCACGTTTAAAATAAAATTCAAATGTAAAAAATAAATTTGAATATTTGATGGTTAATTAAAAATTTAATTAGCAGTAGAAGGAAAGGGTTTTTTTTTTTTTTAATTTTTTTTTTTTCAAGACATTTTAACTTATTATTAAAAAAAATCAAAATCATCTCCAAAAGCCTTTATCACATATATATAAAAAGAACAAAAAACTAACCTTTCAGATTTTTAGGAAATGATTTATCAAGACAAGACGAAATATGACTGAACCACTTTTTTATAATGCTGTGCTGTTGATTATTGAAAAAAATAGCAGACGAAATTTGACAAACTGGACAATAAGCTAATTCTGTGATGTTTGTTTTCATTAAGTTTTTTTTGCTCGATATTTTTTCTGGTGAAATCGAAGACTCATTTGTTAAGTTCTTATTAGTGCGAATTTTGGTGATATTCTTAGTGTGGGTTTTCTTTTTGTGTTTGATTTGATTTTTCGAAATGGAAGATCCACACGACGTTGTTTCTTGCTGAGAGGAAGGAATATTTTTAACACCTTCATTTTTCCTTGATTTTATTGGATTTACATCTTTCAATTCCGATGAACTGCTCTCATCATTTTGGGTTGTTGAGCAAAATTGAAATCCATGAGATTTTAAAGTATTACATTGTCGTTGTTGCATAGGAAGATTTTTTATGGATGTTGTTGTACATACGACTCTCCTTTGACGTTTAAGAGGTTTGTAACTCCATATATCGTCCAGGTCGCAATCTGATACATTCATTTTTTGTACTTCAGACAATCGTTATATTCATAAATTAGCTTAAATCTACACCGCACATGATTTCATGAAAATTACGAAAAATATCAATAAACGAAAGCTTAGAATAGTTTAAACAGTTCTCTATAAAAAGCGCGCGAAAACGTTACGAAAATATATCTCTAATCCCAAAACACTCATCTGTAAACTTCTCTAAATTCTTTGATGGCGATTTAATAAAAATATTATTTTTATTATTAGATGCTCTAATATATGTAGGGCTTCAGAAATTTTTTTTTTTAAAAAAAAAAAAAGGTTAATTTCAAAATTTGGGGAAAATACGAAACTTTAGGCCAAGCTAAGTAAGATGTGTGTGGTTTAAAAACAGATTTTCTCCACCTGCAAAAAGAAGCCATTATGACTATTAATTTACGATAAACTACAATTGCTCGCAATGACCAGATCATTTTCTTATATTTTCAAGTAGAAAAAAAAAAATAATCCGAAAGAGCGGACATATCCAAAATCTTCGGTTCTATACATTTGTTCAGGTTTAAGAAGATGAAAAAAAAAATGCTTTAAAATTTTAAAAAAACAAGCGGAATTAAGATAGTTTTAGAAATTTTTTTAAAATGTTGCTTACAAAAATGCTGTTTTTAATTCCAAAGAGTCAAAATGAATACTTACGTGTATGTGAACATAACTTTTTATTTCAATTTATAATTTTCATTTATCAGTTGAGTGTCCTGGATATTGTGGCCCTGTGCTAGAAAGTAAGCCAAGTTTAGTTCGCAACTCACGAATATATTTGAAGTCAAGTATTGCTTATACCTCCAGTCCAAACATTCACTAAAAAAGAGGGTACATGATAAAATGACTAAAAGGAAAGTGAACCCTAAAATTTTAGCGTCAAAATCATTTTATTCTTATTATTTAAGAAGAAAGATCAAAGGATTTTTTATGGATATTTTTAAAATTTAAATTATTCTTTTTAAAACCGTGGAAATTTGTGTTAAAATCAAATGAAATCCTGTTGTTTTTTTCGTTTTGATTATTTTTTTTTTTTGCAGTGGGGCATCAGCGCGATACCTTAAATAATTTAAATAATTGTATGGAAATATTGAGCGCTTTTTACGGTGAATAACAGAAAATCAGTTGAATTTTAACTTTCAGGACTTAGAAATTAATTTTTTTTAAAACGTTTCTTTTTTAGAAACTTTTTTTTTTTACATTTTTATTTATTTAACCTTCCTTCTTATTTAACTTTTATGAAATTCAGATAAATACTCTTCTTTTGTATTTTTTTTTTTTTAGAGAATTTAAAAATCATCAAAATCTTTTCTTTGTCAAACAGGATCCCCAGTTTGAAAAATCTGCTCTGAATCGTAAAATAAAAAATGCAATAAAACTAAGACATTTATAAATATAATTTATTTAATTAATTGGAGAAGAAAATTATAACTTTTTTTACGAATAAAATATGGAGACTATTGTCTTATTTTTACACGAATTATTTTCATTACTGGGTAGTTAAAAAAAAAATATGAAAAGGACGTTCACGTTATATTTGAAATGTAATTTTTCTAGATATTGTCCCCTTTAGCAACTTAGTTCAATTTCCAAAACATTAGGTTGCCAATAACACATCAAAAAACAGCCACTGTAAAAAAAGATACTTTTATGCGATAAAAGTAAGTAATATTTGTTTCAATTCAGATTAATTGAACTTTAAATTAGCTAATTTTTCTAATGTTTCAGAAAAGTATAATTTCTTTTTGAAAGATTTTTTTAAAAAGAATTATGTTGACAAATATGTCAATATGATCAAATTTTTATCGATATTGTTAAAAAGTAGAAAAACAAATAGTCGAATATGATTTCTTGTTTCAGATCCTGCAACTAATCTCCTGAGCATAGGAAAAAAATGATTTTTAGATGAAGTTCAGAGCCAAAGACTTGAATAAAGGAGTGATGGATATCAAAAAGAAAATATTTGTATATTCAGAAATCCTTTAATGCTAATGCAGTTGATATAGATGTGCATTTCAGAAAAGTTTTTAGTGTAATTTCAGTTTAGCAGACAAAAAGTTTTTAATTGAATGTCTATACACATTCTACAACAATAATTACAACAAAGCTGTTTCATTTAAATAAAAATAAGATAATATGATCAAATTTGTCTTAATTGTATTGACCTTAAATTAAAGCCTTTAATTTTGCAATAAGTTGACTTCCTATCTAAGATTAATTAACAGCTCCCTATTGTGTGGAGCTATAGTGGGTTATCAGTTATAGTGAAGTGTATGAATGTTGAAACATTAGTTTGATTTTGTAGCGGTTGTTTACATCACCACGCCCACAAAATACTCAATAGCCATTGGATAGAAAATAAGCACTATTTTCTATAGGACAATTTATGCATTGCATGTGCCACATCACATTTTCTGATGTTTACTTTGCCAAACCTGGTTTAGAAAAAATCAGTGATTGGTTGATTTTTGACCAATAATATAACACTCCTTTCAATATTTTTCCCACTCTTGTTCCTGGAGCCTATTCAGAAAGTATAAATAACATGAAAATCAAAGAAAAGAACAGTAGTAGAACAGTAAATCTCCAGAGCTCAACCACGTATGTGAATTCTCATTCTTCTACTCACACACACAGACACAAAATTATAATTGCACTACGCTGGGAACTGTCTGTCCAAAAAGCCAAGTAACCAACTCAGAATTCTATCATTCTTTTGTACAAATTTCTCATACTTAAACTCAGTTATCACATATTGCTGAACTCTGAACATTTTAAACAAAAAAGTTCTTTTAACACATATTTACAATCTCACATCAGTACAAGGGGAACTACTTCCTCTTTCTTAACTTTGTTTCACCAAACACAATTGTTGTACTCGCTTGTTTTTCAATACATGTATTGTTGACTAGCAGTAGAGCCCGGCGTTGCCTGGGGATGTAACAGTAAGAGATAGATAAAGTATCGACCATCATAAAGACTGAAAAATAAAATTGACAAAGATTATTGTTTAAGGTTGACGGACACGCATGTCTTAATTAGTTTTATTTTTTTTTGTTTTTTTTTTTACGAATTGGTCAAACCCAAACTCAAACAAAAACATTGTTTTCAATCGTTATGAATCTACCGATTGAATAGAATTTTATTATAAACAATTGTCTTGGAAATGGAATTTTTAAAGCATTCTGAATGTAAAAATAAAGAAAAAAGTGTGCAAGACAATAAAAAACACTACCTGCCAAGTTTTGTTGAAATCGGTTGAAAAATGTAGGAAATCCAATCCTATATATAAACGAACACAGACACACATACACACAAACAACCGAACTGGGTTTTATAATAAGTATAACTCAATAGTAATAAGTATAACTCGATATGAGTTGTCTCCCTTTCATTAATGCCTCTTAATCGTGTTTTCAAATTGATTTCATGCAAAAACAATTGCGTTTTTCCAATTTTTGGCGCTGTCAGAACCACCGCAAGGTAATTTTACGTAGTCCTGTGAAGTTTTGTTGAAATCAGTTGAAAAATGTAGGAGATCCGATCCAATATATAAACGTACAGACACACGCAGACACACACACACAATCTGCGTTTTATAATAAGTAAGATTACTGAATAGTCTCTTGTTATTCCTTCTTTGTAAAATTTAAATGTGATGTGCTAATCAAAAACGTAACCTTCACCAAAGCCTTCTTAACAATTTTATACCAAATCTCATTAGCATGCCACAATTTGGCCTTGTTAGATAGCCCACCATAAGAGGGGTATAAAACAAGAAAATCAAATTGTAAAGTGAAACAACAAATTTATATACATATAAATCAATTAAGGTCTCTACAAATAAAATGAATGTATTTTGGTTGATACAAGGTCGTCAAAATGTTCGTAGTAGTCCTTGCAAGAATGAATTTATGTCTACGTAGGCAGAAACGTATGTGTGGATGTATGTATGTATGTATGAGTGTTATCATAGGGTAGGAATGTCTTTGAAGTAATCGCTCAGTCTTAAAATGTTCCGTTCATTTATCAAGTATAAAAGATGTGAGGGAGAAAGGTAGAGATAATAATAACAATCACTTGACATTTGTCAAGGGACATGTTAATACGCTCATCTCCTTCTCTCTGGTGACAGGCGAACTTGCCCGTCTTTTATTTTGTTTGTGGGGCTTGAAAAGGTCATTTGGGAATTCACTCCCAGATATGATTCAGGCCTTTCCATTGGATGGCGAACAAACTTTGTGTCGACTCGCGAAAAAGGTCCATAAAAGAATTTGTTTCTGAGAATTGTAGATTATTTGAATTTTGTTTTTAAATGTTTCCTAGTTTTCTATTGGCTGAAAAACATTTCACATCATTTGAATTTTAAATCTAGATCTTGTTTTGTTCACTGCAGAGTGACCATGATGTCCTTTTATTTAAATTCTATATTAATCAATTAAGAGAAAAAATTCAATTTCAATCTGATACAAAAAGATAAATTTTGATAAAATGAGTAAGGCCTGTCTGTTGAATAAGATCGGTTGCTTACTAATAGAGAATTAAATTACTCATGGTCATTGATTAAAAAAAAGTTTAAGTATGAAAAGTATATACAAATTAAAAACAAGTCTGTAATAAATTCAGAAGGTTAGAAAGAAGCATGAAAAGTTGATTGCATGCAAACATAAATCCAATTCCATCAACATTTTGGAAATATGTTCAAAGACAGACCAAAAGTAAGCCAAATGGTAGTGTGTTGATAAATGAAGATAAAACATTTTTTAATTTCTCACACTCAAAATACTGAATCATGGAACAGATTTTTCTTGAATATATTTACCCCAAAAAATGTCTCTGATTTACCTGAACTGGAACTTGGTTTGGAGTTTTAACAAATTTTCATAAATGACTGATGAATTATGCTGTTGAAAATAAACTAAAAAAAACATTACCCTAGTAAATCACAAAACCCAGACTATATTCCACCATAAGTTTTAAAAGTAATGTATGGATTAAAAAATGATTTTGTATGACTGAACTATTAAAGACTATAAAATTTTATAGGTTTCATGGAGAATAATTTCTCTTTGTATATTGTCTATCTTGATTTTTACAAAGATTTTGATATAGTGCCTTATATACATCTACTGTTAAAAGCTTATGGAATCACTGGAATTATTTATAATTAGATCACAAGGTGTTAAAGTAAATAACAGTTATATTCGGAAAAAGTGAAAGTAATTAGTGGAATACCTCAGGGTAGTATTTTAGGACACATTGTTTACAATTCTTATAAATAAATGATTTACTTGAGGTTCTTGAATCAAATTGTAAGATCTCTGTAGATGATACTAAAATTTACAACTTGTCATGTAATTGTAATTATTTGAATTCCAGTTGGGCTTGTTACATTCACTCATGCACAAATACCCTTGAGAAAGATAGGAATCCATCTCCTCCCTCCAGCTATGGGTTAAATAGTAAGACTTATCTAGAAAAATCATTAATATGATATTCACTTACCAAAAAGAAAAAAAAAGTTTTTCCAAAATATGTTTCAGTTTTAAATAACCCTTAAAGGGTTGATAAGCTGCAGAAAGACAAATCAGTCAAAATCCACAGTATTTTATTTCACAATATAATTATTTTTAGTCACATTTGGTAATTAATGTTATTTGCATTAAGAGTTCTGGATTGTCTTAATTTTTTTATATTAACTACTTTATTTGAAAGAAGAGAACTTTAAGCACAATATTACATTAAGTAAATCCTACATTATTAAAAAAAATGACATTAATGGGAAGACAATTTATGGTATGATCTATACTTTATACTGTTATCCACTATCTTGTTGTAAGGTTTGGATTTATGTATTTTCTTTTTTTTGAATGTACATACACAAACTAGAAATTTTAAAGAAATGAAAGCTATCAGGTAGGTTTGAAAAGAATTAAATAGATGTTCCCCAAAGTTTAATTTAAAGGCAATAGATATAATCTTGGGCTGTTACCACTTTTCATTTATCAAATGTTTAGAAATAGAGCAGTTATAACTGTACTTTTATTTAATCTCAACAATTATTAAAAGCAAATTTTATTTAAAGAAACATACCAACTTTTAATACTAGTTTAAAAACCTCAAGAAAAAATGGCCTCATTAAGTTGATCTAGAAGTTATTAACTTGAAATTAATTAAATTCATTTGAAATCCTGTTAAAGCTATTACATTAAGCAGCAAAAAATACTTTTAATAGATAAAATAAAAAAGATAATTTCTTTCATTTTTATTTTCAACATTATTGAACAACCTAGTTATCATTTATCCCCAGTATTTTATCCTAGTTTTCAGGCACCTTCATAATGTCTTCCTCTCAGAAATGTTTTTCTTTCTCAGCAAAGAATTGCTCTTGGTTTTTGCAGCTTTCCACTAAATTAAAATACTTTTTCTCATTAATCTGAAAATATCTGGAGGATGAGTAAAACTTTCCAGCTGAGATGTAACATTTTTTGGCTTGCTACCAAAATGATGGAATATTACACCCTTTGTATTAACTAATTACAAACACATTTTTAATAGGTCTAATTGGGAACAGTATTTGTTCAAAGCTATCATTTTATTCTCCAAGTAGAACTCCTAGTAAAGAACTCCCATCTAATCCCACCATATTTGCAACATCACTTTAGATGTAGTGCACCAACCAATGGTATGTCTTGTATAACATTGATTGTTTTCAACTAATGTAATGGTTTGATCATTATCAACCTCAACTGGTCTGCCCAAATATGGAATGTCAACCAACAAGAAATTTCCAGCACAATATTTTACAGAATATTTTTGATGTAGGATTTTCTCCATTAACTGCACAAATATGTTTGAGTTGCATTCTTACATTTCTTGACTTATTTAATCCACTTTCAGTATTTGAATCAATACACAAAACATGTCAGTTTTGAAAACAAGGATTTTTCATTACACCCTCATGTCAATGATCATAATAAAATCTAAAGCAATCATTTTTAAATTTTTTCAATTTCAAGTGAAGCTAGAATTTGATTTGACAAAATGCAAATTCACAGTATCCTTTCTAATTTCTATCAGATTTTGGTTGACAATACAACAGTACTCTGCCACTCCAACTACAAAAAAACAGTTACAAATTTTAGCATCTTGATAAAGCAACCTATAATAATAAAAATTGTTTCAGTCTAGGCACTGTTAAAATACATTCAAACTGTAAAGTTATTTTTGCTATGTGATGCTAAAATCTATTTCACAGTCATAACATGTGAACCCAAGTTCATTTCAAACTTGGGAATTAATACAGATGTTATACTAGATATTTTTCAAATTTTTACCTTCTTTCCCTCAAAGTGATTAATAATGGTTGAAAGTACACTGAACATAACAATTTTATCCAGTTCCTTTACATGTTTCCACTTGACTTCAAACAATTTATTCAATAACAGGAGAAATTCACCAAAAGGCATAAAATACATTCCCTGTCTGTTCCATTTAATATATATATATATATATATATATATATATATATATATATATATATATATATATATATATATATATATATAATGTGGATACAGCTTGTTTCATGCTTGAACACAATTTTCAGACCTGAAGATTTTAAGCATGAAACAGAACATTGCCATTGTGTGTTGACCTCAGTGTCCACTTTAATAATTATATATGCTCTATTTGATATTGAGCACTTTTATCCCTAAATATAGCATACCTTAAATCTATATTTCTATCTCACACATATATATTAGGTTGGTGCAAAAATAATGTCGTTTTATCACATATTAACATATGTGAGAAAACGACATTATTTTTGCACCAATCTAATATATATATATATATATATATATATATAAAAGAAAGAACAGTAAGATATATAATCCAGTGTTCTTATTGATATTTTTATTTTTATAAAATAGTGCTCAATGTAAATTTACAGAGCATTAATATTACAAATTAACTGATTTAAAATATGTTTTTTTCGCCACACAGTAATAACCATGTTTCAAAAATGGAAGCTAAAAGCTTTGAATTTAATTTTCTTATTAAATTAAAAACATTAGTTCCATTTCATCCTCAAGCTAATTTTGGAGTAACTTATTTTTTAAATTTACTGAGTTTTAAAGGCACAGAAAAATTCATAATTCACTGTTTCCAAGGATACAGAGAGATCCAATCATTCAGACAAGGGGTGGTAGCGTGTTCATTTTTATTAACTTTTGTTGTATCAGTTATTAGTTACGTTTGAAAAAGGGGTTATGTTTAGGTAGGGTAGGTATGTATTTTTCAACGAATTCTGATATATAGGACTCTCTCATTGTTTTTCAATGTATCAGTAGCTCAGTTCTTAGAACCAAATATCCAGACTACCCACATATATGATTTGATTAGAGTGGGGAAGACTTGTACAGAGCTAAGAACACATTTATGAAGAGTCAAATACAGAAAACTGGTGCACAGCATCCAACAAGGTCTCCAAATAACTCTTCTTTGATTTTAAATTCAGAGTTGTCCTTCTAGACTGGTTGTCCCCCAAAGCTATAGGACCCAGTCTGTCCAGCTATTTACCCATAGCTGGGAGGAGAAGAGATGGATTCATACTATGATTATAATTTTAGAGTAATGATTCTTTCTTTTTATGTGCCATGTCCTTTCAGAACTTTGGATATCATGGCTCTCCACCTCCCTCTATCCGTTGCAGTTCTCAACAAGTTCCTTCTCTCTGCTTCCTCCCCCAGACCATTTTCAGTCATTCACTTGCTTAAGTCTGCCAGGTATGTCACACGTTGTTTCCCCTTGTCTCTCTTTCCCTCTATTCAACCCATGAGTATCAAATTCTCCAGGCCCTCCTTCCTCATTATGTGTCCCAGAAAATCCAGCTGCCTCTTCCTGATATTAAGTATAAGCCTCCTTGTTTGCAACCTCTCTACGATCTCATCATTGCTCATATGCTCAGTCCATGATATCCTTAGCATCCTTCTGTAGAACCACATCTCTGTTGCCTCGAGTCTCTTCTTCAACTTTGAGAAAATCTTCCAACATTCACTGCCTTAAAGAAGGATGGATATCATGTAACAATTCAGTATTCTTTTCTTTGTTACCAAAGATATCCTCCTGTATCGCAGTACTCTGCCCAACTTTTGGAATGTGGCCTTGGCCATCCCAATATGCTTACAGATCTCAATGTTACACTTACTGTCCTCTGTCAAGATGCTTCCCAGGTATTTAAACTTCAGCCTCTGCTTGATTTTAATGTTTCTGACCTTAAGATCATATTCCTTGTTCCAGTGTCTTTAACAAATCCGCACTGTTCTTGTTCTATCTCTAGGCTGATTCTGCTGCACACTCTGTTCATTAGAATATGATGAGTTTTGTCATATGGCTCATTAGGCTTATTGTTTGGTGGAGTTCGCATTCATTTGCACATGTTTTCTTAGGCATAGCTACAAATATAGATATGCTGAGGTCTTCCAGTATATCTCCACTGCTGTAGATTTCATTTGTTATTTCAGTGATCTTGTACTATGCCAAAGTCATCTAAGGCTGTCAGCATTTCTGTTACAATTCTGTCTGGTCCAGCTGCCTTGTTATTTCTCAATTTGACCAGTGCAGCTTTTACTTTGGTTTTCAGAATTCCAGTTCTGTCGGTAGTTCTGTGTATTGCTAGTTGTTCCCTTATATCGTGGAAGAGTTCTCCAGTGTACTCATTCCATCATTGAAGAATTTTTCCTTTTCTGATACGAGTGTTCCATCCTTTGATTTTAGGCAGCCTGTTGATGAGTATGTCTTCTGTCCTGGTAGTTGTCATATTTGTTTGTATATGTCTCTATTGTTGGTAGAACTCAATCTTTCTATTTCTGCACATTTTTCATTTAGCCATTCTTCTTCAGCTTGCCTGTATTTGGTCCTTATTTCCTTGTGTAATTTTCTGTATTCCGTTCTGTATCTTGGCCAAGTTTTCTGTCTTCTTTCCATCATGTTGAGAATCCCATCAGTCATCCATTTGTTTCTCCTTCTTCTTCCTGTCTTCTTTGGGATGATATCATTTGATGATGTTACTAAAGTGTCTCTTAGTGTGTCCCATTTCGAGCTTACATTGTGTGCCTTGAATCTGCTTTTCACATTGTCTATGTATTTTTCTTTTAAGTTAGTATTGCTCAGGAGTTTGTTGTATTGCAATTTGGGTGCTTCATTAGGCTTCTTCAATTTTTGCAGTTTCACTCCTAGTTTACATATAAGAGGGTGATGATCACATCTGCATTCAGTGCTTGGGTAGGTTTTGCAGTGAATCATTGCATTCCTGAATCTTTTGTTAATGGTTATATAATCAATTTGGTTTTTAGTTTCTCCTCCATGTCCATAGTTGTCACGGGTCTTCTTAGAACCATGTGTTGTCTATTACCTAGTCATTGGCTGTGCACCATTGAATACATTTTTCTGTGGGTTCCTAATCTGAATCTTCCTGCTATATCCTTTCTCTGCCTAGTTTGGAATTTAAGTCTCCCATGATAATGATGACTTCCTGCAATTAGAGTAATAATTAGCAGCTCAGATTGAGAAATTGGAGAACGGAGTTCAAATTCCATTCAAGTTCATTACATTCATTTACCATCTAATGCCCTCAGGAAAGGTATGAATCCATTTTCCCCTCCCAGCTATGGGTAAAATAGCAGGATAGACTGGGTCCTATAGTCTTGGGTGGCAACTAGTCTAGGGGAAGGACAAATCTAAATTCAAAACTATAGCCCTGTAAAGCACATACTATGCAGCTAATGAAAGAATTGTGGACATAACAATGACTCTGTGATCCTGACTGTGGATATGCCTGTGTTTATATGAGGCAATTGATTAAAGAAGAAAGAAAGTGTATTAAGCTTTTATTAAGAACAAGTAATATGAATAATTTGTGGTGGATATCTAAAATTTTACAAGTATTACATTGGTAAATAATTAAAAATTTGCCCTAAAGTATTTTTTTAGTAAAATAAACATAGCTTAAAGTCAGGTTTTTTTCTTCTCTAGTGATTTTGTGAGAATAAATTTCCTTATACTTTCATCTAATAATAATCATAATTCAACTAAAAAACATATGTAAGAATTACAAGAATTTAATGCATTTTTAGGCCCACATCTACTGAAAAGCACTAAATAAATAGCACTGTAATAATCAAACAACAAAAGTTCAATTGACTATTTGATTGACCGACTTTTGCATTGAAAGGCTCATCTTTTGTTGATTTATTGAATACAAACTTTAATCTGTAAAAATAATTTTAAACTACTCAATTGAAAACCAGTTATTCTTATGACTGAACCTAGTCTGTAAATAATCTTTATAATTTCATTATCCATATGGCTTGATTTTGTGAACAAAGATTTAGGAAGACATTCCACATTCTGTTGCAGACATGCCTTCTGGTGACTTTATGAACTTAATTGGCAAGAAAGTCTCATCATTTTACAGATGAAATGGCTAGATGTAACTGTAGGTTCTATGCTAGCAGTTTCTTCTTTCACACTTCTCGTTTGTGGAACTCTCTTCTGGCTTCTTAGTCAACTTTGATTTTCAAAAATTTAAATGCAACATCAATCATTATCTGTCTTCTTAATTCTTATTCTTTTATTGTCCTCTCTCCTTAACAGTAGCTTTTCTCATATTCTGTAACACACAGTAACCTCTTGTGTCCTAGTGGCTTTATTGCTCTGAGGAGAAATGATTAAAATTAAGGTTCCATTACTTACTGGTTATAATTGATACCACAAGAGATGAAGGCCTTTTTTTAAGGACTCCTTGGCAGAACAGTAGATATTTAGGTAGAAGTTACCATTTAAAATCTGTATTTTAAAGAATAAAGCTGTTTCAAGAGCACTCGAGTCACTAGTTTCCGAGTAATTTTGAATTAAGTTTGCATTAAAATTCAATGATAGATAACTCCAGATATACTAACTGCTTGTTTCTCTTAATAAAATATAATAAAAATATTGGGAAAAATTATTGCTGCTTAGTAATAATTATCACTTGCAAATAATTATAATATAAATATTATAAATATCAATTATTTCTTATTAATATCTTTAACAATGCTAGCCTTAAATATATATATATATATATATATATATATATAACATTTTCAAATAGAACATTTTTCAAACTTTTTTGTTATTTTAGAAATGTGGTTGATTGACCATGAGAATTTTCAGAAAACAATGTTTGCATTATTCAAATTCTTCTCGGTTTTATATTTACAGCCATTGTTTACAAATTTCAATTTCCAAAAAATAAATTAAAGAAATACAAGTCAACTTATTTATTTGCTTTGAAGATTGCTGATGACATGCAAATAAGTTGGACAATTCCTGAATATATTTTTTTTCTTTTAAATTTATTCCAAACTAGCAAGATCATGTTAGTATTGCCAGGATATTTTGTTTTATAATCTTTTCCATTGTATCTTTTTTTTTTTTTTTTTTTTCATTGTAAGGTTTACTCTTTACAAGGCTCTAGGGGCCACTTGAGATAGAGGGTTACATTAGCAGGCCATTTGTGTGTATAAGAGTGGAAAATAACAGTTAACCCAAGCCTTGAAAAGGTCAAGACTGTAGTGATTGGGGAAACATCTTGTTGGGTGTTGGTTCCACAGGGCAGTGGTTCATAGGAAGAAGCTGCTCAAGTGGAACTTGCTTCTCACCAATGGAAAATAGATGGAATGTGGGTGGTTTGCTACTATGTAAGTAGCATGCCATGTTCTTGCCATGAAGGTTTGACTTGGTAAAACCAGGGTATGTAGTTTGTTTGAGCACTTTCTGTGAAAGTAGCGGTAAAGTAGCAAGAAGCTTGCCACATTCTGCCTGTGGGAGAGAGGTTGAAGGGTGGAGAATAATTTGTTACCCACAAGGACTCAGAGATGCTTTTGGATTCTATCAAGGCTGGAGAGTGAGGTCTGGGTAGTCCCCGCCCAAATATGATAGCAGTACTCCATTTTAGGCCTGATCTGGCACTTGTAGAGGATAGTAAGAGACAGGTATTTACTGGAGCAGTACAGGGAGCTGACCATTTTATCTGCATTCTTAACAATGGTCTTTGAGCCATTGAATGTAACCAGGCAGTTTGTACCCCACCGATCCAAAGAGAGATCAGTTGCCAATCTCTGACCATCAAGAGTTTTAAAGGTGTGCCCATATATAGTTCTATCATTGGTATAGATGTTTACAAATGATCTGAGTATATTCTTAGGAAGATCATTTATGTTGATCAAAAAGAGGGTTGGTCCAAGGAGTGAACCCCTAGAGGATGCCTGCAGTGACCTCTAGGACTCTGGAGAACTGACCATTAATAACTGCCTTCAGGCACCTACTTATTAGGA
Source organism: Acanthosepion lycidas (assembly GCA_963932145.1). Lineage (NCBI taxonomy): Eukaryota > Metazoa > Mollusca > Cephalopoda > Sepiida > Sepiidae > Acanthosepion > Acanthosepion lycidas. The sequence goes on from OZ010577.1 coordinate 137,448,194, forward strand.
AGGATTTTGTGATCGAGAAGAGACTTCCAGCGATTCCATAACTGAAGAACTTGTGTAGTAAATCTTTGTGCCACACCTTTTCAAAGGCCTTTGAGATATTTAATGCTATGGTCCTTGAGGTGTGTTCGTCATCAAGAACTTCAACAATTCTGTGAGTGATGGTAGTTAGGATGTTGGCAGTGGATTGGGCCAACTGAAACCCATACTGCTTATTGCTGAAGAGGTTGTTCTTTTCTAGATGCTCAATGTCCTTACTAATTATGGCCTAAAAAGCTTACCTATGATACTGAGGAGACTAATGTGTCTGAACTAGGAAGGAGATGGTTGAACACCCGCATTCTTGAAAACTGGGTATACGCTTGACACCTTCTACAGGCTCGGGAAGTGACAAAGTTTGTATAGACAAAAATAATCTACTTCTCAATGTGAATAAATTATGATTATATATTAAACAGAACAAAATGAATGTTCAATACATCATAGAAATTGTATAAAATTCATTACCCAAAATATGATAGAATAAAAATATATAAATAGAATTATGACAATGATTAATCCCAGAATTTAAGACATCTTTGTTAAAAAAATAAACAATACTTTTGCATTATGAGAATTCACACTCACTTCTACAATAACCAATTTGAATAGACAAGTCCTTTGTTTACAAACTGAAAAATGCTTTTTGGATAAAAGTTGTTGAATGCAATTTAACCTTAGTAAATCTAAAGGGAGATAAATCAATAAGGGATTTTATGCCTGGCAAGTATTGGTTGTCAATCTAGCTAACTTCCGTCATTATAAATACCTATTTATTAATAAATTTAAACTGTCAAAATTAAATTGGTATATAAATGGAAGCAAACTAGACTTCAATTTCCTCTTCTCTTTTACAAACCAAGACATGTCAAGACAACCTATTATCTTTTCCAATCTTGCTCAGCATCAATAATCGGTTGGACCTAAGGATAGTAAAACCAGAGAACCTCCTCCAGGATGATCTGTTGGCAATGGCTCTCAGGAGTTTTGGCACTTTCATGTCCGTTTACTCTTTGATGTTGTTAGATAGCTTTTCTGTTGCCATCCCAACTTGCATCTGCCATCAACAGTGCCTTAAATGATGGTCTTGCAGAGTGTGTGACCTGGCCAAACCACGTCCTCTCCTGATGAATAATAGTAGCGAGGAGAGATTCCTGTCAGCCTATGGAGACCTTGCTCCATACATAATCTTTGATTTCATGCTCCCAGTAGATGCAGGGGAGCTTTCTCAAGCATTTGTACTTAAAAATACTTTCTCCTGCCTCAAGCTGAAGTGTTCAAGTCTCACACCTGTAGAGGATGATGGATAGCACCACTGGCTACAACAGTATAAAGTTGAGCTCTGTTCTTAAGGTAATTTTTTGTTTTATATCACTTGATATTCCACTTCAGCTTAGGAAGTGATATCAACATCAAAGTAGCATCAATAAGAACAATAATCTTTGAAGAACTTTTATAAGCATTGTTTTCAGATTAATGTCTTTACCATAATTCATCAAAGAATAAGAAAACTCATGTTATCATATTAAGAAGGCTATTCTTTTCAGATTTATTTTGCAAGTAAAATACTTATCATATTTAAGTGAATAAAAATATGCCTTACTATTTGGGACCAACATGATCATGATGAGTGTTATATCCATAATGTTTTGGGTATTGTACACTCCAGCCCTTTTCTCTGTGAGCATAACAGTCAACATGAGCATGATGGTTTCAGTAGCAAGGTGTATAATAATAATTCCTCATCTAATAAATTCCAACATAAATTAGAATTAAAATTTTCATTAGATAAGCCAATAATTAGTAATTGTACAAATGCTGCTAATGCCACTACTAAAGAGTGCAGATAATTATTAAATGTATAAAACTAGACTGTATTTTCTTAAATACAGTGATAATGAATCTGAAATCAATATTAGACAAACAAAACTTGAACAAAAAAATTAGCACAATATAATAATTTTATTTCTTACTTATTAGTTCTCCATAAATTTTAAATATTGTTTCCTTCAGTATTTTTAAGAAAAAAATTTCTGCCCTCAATTTTTCTAAAGTTGCCAATCCATCAAAGTAGCATTAACTTTTACAATCACCTCTTCAAAATTTAATTAAATTGTTAAAAAGCCTAATTTAGTTAATATTTGAAATTCCATAATTTCACTTTGTTACACAAAAACTGAGTTAGCCAGAGCCAAACACACAGATTCAAACTATTTAGAAGCTTGTTTTTATATATATATATACACACACACACACACACACGAAGTGCTAAAAACATTTTGGCCCAACTCACTTCCCAAATTCTGATCAAATGTCAGATTTTGTTGATCTTCTTGGTTCTTTTCAGCACCCACTCATATGTGTTAGAAATAGGTATGATTGTTTTGAATACAATCTAGATAAGATTATTTCATATAAAATAAACTGTTCCTCATTCTGCTTGTCATCTCATGAAGTCATTTCTTTGACTTGCTTCATTATAACCATTCGTAAAACTAAAATTTGTCAATAAGGATGTGAATTTATCTAGAATTAGATAAGTAGCATTTTTAATTCTATGTTCTTTGCTGATGGTGTTTTCAGTCTGAAAGAAAACCAGGACTCAAATCAACTGAGTGAATTGATTCTGTATTGAGTTGTAAAGGGAATTTTTTATGTGGTAAAGAAGATGTATCAAAATATAAACAGAATTCTTGTGTTAATCAAATATTTCATCACCTAAAAGCATGTATTTTAACATTTTTATCTTTATTTCCAATTATTTAAAGGACAAAGTGTTTAGCATAACTAAAATTAATTATTGAGTTGTCAAACCAAAGCTTCTGTGACAATGTTTTCAGCTGGAAGCTACATTTTCTCAGCTACAAATCCGATATAAAATTAGCTGAAATGAGAACTAGTAAATTTGTACCTCTGGATATTTTACTAGCTTAAAATTAAACTGTTATAAGAATGTATACAGCTTTAAAATAATGTTATCATTTGATTTTGTAAAATTTTAAAAGGGATCTAAACTTAATAATTATTATAAATAATTTCAATGTAATCTCTTCAGTATTGAAATACTAATCATCCTCATAGTTAATATTTATCTAGTCAAAAATGTTTGTTGATGCTAAAAAAATATTTATCTTTGAGATATCATCAATTATTAAATTCAATTTTTCATATTTGCCAGAATTTTGACTTTTGGTGGATACAGTTGACTAGGATGTAGTTATATAAGAAAAGCAGAATACATCAATGTGAAAAAAACTGAAGGCAATATCAAAACCATTCCTTAGCAAAATGTTTTTCATTATCAAAATAGGTCTTTTAGATGAATTTCATTTTGCAGATTTTTTTCTCTTTTACTTTATAAATTTGACATTTTTAACTGAACTCAATCTTAATTTCTACAAACAAAATCTGCTCTACTTTTCAAATGAACGTCATTCTGTATATTGTAAAGCATTGTAGAATAATTGTGATCTATGCAATGCAAAAAGGAATTGCCTTTACAAAGACTAGATAGTTGCTAAAAGAGCAACTTTTGTTAGAAACAAATATGCTTAGATTAAGAGAGGGAAAATTTACTTCCAACATTTTCATTAATTTCTTGAAGTATAATTAAAATAATTTAGACACTCCATGTCCAGTATTTTCTTTAAAGTAGAGTTCATAGATATTCTGATCCCAGATATTCAGGTATATAACTGAAACTTAGTTCATAGACCTTGGAAGAACAAAATTCAATATGGCGGGATGTAAATTTGTTTTGATTTCTTATAATGTCATAAATTATCTACTAAACACCATTTATCTGTTTGAAATACCAAAATACAAAAAAAAAAAATGTGTGCTATGTGAAGTACAACTGTGTCTATGAAATTTTTAAAAAAGCAAAAAATAAAGAAGCAAAAAAAAAAAAAAAAAAAAAAAAAACTAAACAAATTTAGGTAAAATTTTGGTCTAGATTTTAGAACCAAAGTCCTTCAAAGGACAATGTTTATTTCAGCAGTTTTTCCTCTGTCAGACAATGGTTACGACAAATCCCAGAACAAATGGTAAATACAAAAGGTAGATATGTATATTGTAGTGTATAAGAACAAACACTTATGCATTAAATATACATGAATCCATTTGTAGGTGTACATTTGTACCTATATACATTTATACCAATGTACAACTATTTACAAGTATCATAAAATAAATATGCCTGCACACACCACATTCTCTCATGATGCAATTAATATATGCATATAAATATATACATATATTGTTATGCACATACATGTTCTCATAATTGTATATCTCAATATACACTGAACATATGTTGGCACATGCATATGGACACACACACAATATATATATATATATATATATATAGCTATTCTTTAATTTGTTTATAGATTTAAAAAAAAAAAAAAAAAAAAAAAAAAAAAAGAGTACCGCCTTTATTCACCAGTTGTCAATTTTCTTTTCAAGAAATAAAGTGAGGGAGTGTTACAATACGATTTTCTTTTTGTTTTTTCTGTTTTGCACACTTCCAAAATTTAGAATTAAAAATAAAAATTAATGAAAATGGTGTATTTCCAAACCCAGACCAAACCAAATTTAAAAATAAAATAAAATGGCTGTCAGACACTTATAAATAAGCACAACTTGCAGTTGCAATGATATTGTACTTTGCATTGAAATTTATGTTTTTATCTTTTTTTAAACATATTTTCAGTATGCTCTTTGTTGATGGTATTCATTTTATCATGTTTACTTTAAAATTAAAATGACTTCCCTTTAAAATCATAAATCCTTGTTTTGTATCTTCACTGTTCAATAGTTTTTTTGGACTTTTTCCATACTTAATTTGATCTTACGGAAGACATTTTAGTGTTCAGATTGTGTTTGATGATGTTTCAGTGTCTAACAACCAAAATAGGGTTAAATTTTTTGTACATTTTTCTCCATTTTTTTTTCTTTAATCCCCAAAGAAACAGCACCACTAGTGAGCTTTATAAATGCACCAATAACTGCAACCAAAGGAGACTAGGTTGAAGAGTTACAGAGAAGAGCTGGCATTTCAATAGATTGGCTTCATAGGTCCTTTTTCCATAGTCATTCAGTTGCTGTAATCACCAACTCTACTTTCATCTTCTCTGTCCTCTGTGAAACTAATAAAATCTCTTCAGCATTTTACCATCACCTCTTTGGGATTGCCTTGCATGTTAGGTGGCATCTTATTTAGGCTATTTGCCTTCATATGTGTCATGACAGCAGCCACTAAAGCAGCACCCTTGCCACTGCCATCATGGGACAAAGCCAGCTTGAACTGAAAGAAAGATATAAAAATTGAAAATAATTAAGTGATTTATAAAATGAACCAAACCAACAACTGAAGAAACTTCAATAGAAAATGTGTGAGGTGTTGGAAGTGACATGTAGGAGGTTATCTTAAGTAGAGAAAAACAGAAATTTAAAATCTATAGGTGTACCAGCTTTCAGGAAAGACAAAGTATTGAATCACGGTCATTATAATTTTCAATGTGATAGTGTGGGGAAGTAGACTAGCATTTTTTGTGAATGCTGTAAATTTTGATGCTTGCATCTGGGAATGAATTAAAATGCTAAGATTCTTAAAAATAAAATAAAAAACTGGATGTACCCAATATATGTCTGAAGAACACTAGCCAAAACATTGTAAGCAAACAAATATACTAGTTTGAATAATAATATATATATATATATATATATATATACACAATTGCATAAAGAATTCATTTAAAACTATAAACATTTTTTATATTTCATCTTTGTTGAATTTTTAAAAAATTTTAAACTTATTAAAGTATTTAAAAAAAAATAACTACCACAGTTATTAATCACCAAAGTGTATCTACAACATTCTGTGCAGTGTGTGTGTGTCTACGAAAACCTTGTAATGTGTAGAAAATATTACCTTATATGCTGGATCAACAAGCTCATAAATCTTGAGGGACATCAAATTATGGAAACGTGGGTGAAAACGATATAATGACCCATCAACAGCTACAGTGACTTCTGGTCTCTTTAAACAGTTAATTAAAGTGGCAATTCCTGCAAAATAATTATAAATTAAGGCATTGGATAAAAAGTGTAAAGAGATAAAAAGATAGAAGCCATTAAAAGGGCAAGCAATCCACTTTCACATCATGGTCAGGCAGACATTGAAACATTGCGACAATAACTTGTCCTTCACTAATTTAAAATTTTAGCGACAGCAACATTTTTAAAGAGATAAAACAAAAGAATATTTTGACTCAGTTTGTTATATTTGCTTATTAACATATTTTGCATGAATACCTACTTATATAAAGAAAGGGAATAAGAAATGCAGTGCCCTGTCTTGTCACAATTGTTTTCCTTCTCTGCTGCAGTTTCTTCTTATCGCATGGGAGTAGAAAAATGACTAAGATTAGAAGTCACATTGATTTTAAAAGAGAAGGCTTAATGAGAAGTCTTTGTAACCTCTTGTGAAATAAAGAATGCAGTATTTTATATAGGTACCTCCAATAATTCACTAAAAAAATCAGTATAGCATAATGATAAAATGTCCGAAACTTAATAAAAACAAAGTTTCATCATTAAAATGTTTATGTTATTATTACGAGGAAAGAACAAAGTATTTTTTAAATATTTAAAAAAATTGTTTTCCTTCTTTCTAACATGTTCTAAGTTTAGGTAAAAAATTTCATTTTTTTTGTTAACTTTGTAATACTTGTGGTAATGGCCATTTTAGTGGCAGCAGTTTCAGGGGGAAAACCCATTAATTTTGAAATTCTTGCAAAAATCAAATAATTGTCTGATTTTAATGAAACTTTCAGGACTTATTCAAAAATGAATTAATTTATTTTTGAAATTTTTACTTTTTAGAAAATTTTGGCAAATATATATATATAGATATATATATATATATATATATATATTTTTTTAAATCTGTTACCCCACCACAAATTAATTTTATGAAATTTTCTAGAATTTCCAAGAGTATGCAAATTGTTTTATATTACTTATAAGCAAGACTCCTTGGAGAAATTAAATCATCAATTTTTTTTTCCACAACTACTGCCAGCTTTTTAAAAATCTGCTCCAAATCATAAAATAAGAACTGCAATAAACTATCTAATTATCAAATTAGACAGGCTTTAATTTGTTTTTATAAATAATATACATTAAGGACATTATTATCTGAAGAAAAATAATTTTTTCGATGAATAAAGAATTTTTACAAAAATTGTTTGCATTTTTGTTTTATTTTTTTTCATTTTTCTTTAATTTTAAAAAATGTTTTAAAATTCTTCCAAACAGAGTGTGGGGTTGGTTATTAAGTTTTTAAGTGAAGACTATATTTACTAAGTGAAAATTAAAACCTTAATACAAATAATGCTACCAAAACTTTTTACCATAATTAAAAATATTTTTTGTGTGTGTCAAAATGTCATTTAAAAGATAGGTACCTCAAAATTTATATCATTAAAAGAGGCATCTTTTGTTTTCATTGTTTTGCTGCCAACACCAACTGCTAGTTAAACCATTCTCATCTATCATCCTCTACAATGGTGTAATTTTAAGACCTGAAGTCCTTTTTTGGTGATGTCTTTATCATTTATTTATCTGCATAGTTACAAATTGTTATAAAAAATATTGTTTAACAAGAAGCTGTATAGTAATTAATTAATTTGGATGCATTTTCATATGGAGGATCTCATCTGATTTTATGAAATCTGTGTGAAACACTCACCTGCTGAAACAAGGAAAGAAGCTCGGGCTGACACAAGTGCACACACATATTTTACAATTTTGCAGTCCTCTAATGTATATGTCTCAATACCAATTTCTTCAAGGATCATCTTTGTATTCTCAAAGAATTCTCCACGGTCACTACAATTACAAAAAAGGTTTTGTTCATATTAAACTGAGAAGCATTTTTTTTTTTGTTACCTTATTCTCTTTGCTCTTATTCAAATAGAAATTGTGTGTGTTTATCATGTATACAAAATTTTAAAGTAAAAATGATTGAAAGCAAATTTTAAAATACTTATTAAATGAGAGGTGCAAAATTTCCAAGAGTAGCTATCAGAAAAAAAAGGACATTTTCCTACTCTGATTTGAAGTCATCAAATGAGTATGGCATAAAGTGAATCATTAGGAAAAATCCTCAACCCTTTTTATCATCAATTTTTAATTTTATCACTTTTTATGGGGTACAAATATGCTGTCAAAATTATGAAATGGTTTCATAATCATTATTCCCTTAATTATTCCGATTAGCATATTCATCTTTATTGTCTTTATTACACTTTTTGGTCAATGTAATTTTTGGTTTGATTTCAGTTTGTAATTCATTTAACTATAATGTTTTTTCCATAAATGGTTCTAGACCAAGAAATCAAAATAGACATTTCAGTCATCAGTTTAAAAAATCTAGCTGCATGTACTAAGTTGAATAACACAACTGATAATTCTCAACTTAAAACCTATGCAAAAACACTGACTCTGGGAGATATGAGCTTCTAGTCTCTGTTTTATCCAACGATTGTGCTGGATTCTCTCTCAGACAAGGGTATGTCCCGCTTTTTCTGCAACCAGATGGGCTCTCCTTGAATTGGCGAGAAGTCTTGGTGCCAAGCCTGAAGGGATGAGTTATAGGTTTTGGTGTAAGAATGTTAGATGGTCCGATATTCATGCCAATTTCTGGTAGGACTTTTCAATTTGTCTTCATATTTTTTTTTTTTTTTGGTGTATCGAGTCCGTACCAATCCTTCAGTATTGGTCTATATTTCTGAGATAAGGTATTATGTATACTATTTACATTATTTGAACTATTGTCCTCATATTTTTCTGACTGTGCAAACCAGATTTTAGAACCATTTAAAATCTGGTTTGCAAAAAAAAATGAAGTAACATGTGCAGGAAGTGTATATATGATTAAACTGTGTGATAAAAACAAGAATGAGGATATTAGTTCAAATAACACAAAACCTAAAATACAAAATGTTTGAATAATAAAAAAGAAAAACAAATTTGAAGTGAAATGCATTCTGTCATTGCTCACCTCTCGATTTCAGAAAGATATTTTGTATAGAACTTTCCACGATTAAACAAATCACATTCAGGGTCTACACCTTGGAAGATGAGTCCTTCTGATGTCAATCTCTCCAATGTTAGACGTACAATTTCTCCCAAATACATACCTCCAATCATTTTTTCAACTCTGGAACACAGACAAATATTTTATGTATAGAAAACAGCTGAGTGGCACAATATTAAAACAAAACATATGCTTTTTCAAAACTGTATCAACAGTGTTGGATTATAAATAAATCTCAGAATGAATTTGTACAATTATTAAAATCCTGTCCACTGGACAATTTTAAAACCTGAAGAGTGAAAGTCAATTCCAAAAATATTCACAATTAATAAATATTAGGTTGGTGCAAAAATAATATCGTTTTTTGACGTTAAAAAATACGTCAAAAAACGATATTTTTGCACCAACCTAATATTTGATCATCAAAGTGTTTTGAGGATGTTGTGAATAAAAATCAAAATATTAACTAAATTATTTCTCCATTATTAAATCTATATTATTCTGTTTGTTTTAAGTGTAATTATCAGACTTCTCTACCTAGGATCAGCTTTTCTGAGCTGTAATTAGTTATTCTTTCTGAAACCTTCATAAAAATATTAAGGAAGAAATTGAGAAAGGTGGAGGAGGAAGAAAGATAGAAAGATAGAAAAAGAAAGGAGGAAAAAGAGACCGTGAAAGAAGGTAAGTAGAAGGTAGGGAAAAACAAAAAGATAACCAGGTGAAAAGAAAAAAAAGAATATTTATAGTGGATTCCTCTTAAGCTGAACACATAAGTGACAAATTTTAATCTGTATAAGCAGTTGTTCCTCTTAAACAGACTAGTATAAAAAAAGACAATCTGATTTAAAAAGTGGACCCTGTCCTTGTAAAACTAGTCCTATACAATGACTCTTTTTGTAAGTGAGGTCTCGTTTAATTAGAATTCATTGAATATACATAGAGAAGGGAGAGATAAAAATGAAAGCAAGACATAGGCTACTTTACTGGATATCAAGTGACAATAAGTGAAAGATTGAAAGGTAAGTAAGGATGGAAAAGTATAAAAATTGTTGTATATTAAAATTCTTTATGGAGAAATAGAGGGAAATAAATATAAATGGGAGAATGCAGTAGCAATATTTGCGCATTCCTTATACATTTATATAACATTAAATAAAAACATGAAAGACTGGCTACAAAGGTTGGAAAGAATAAAGTGAATGAGAGTATAATGGATAATTGATTATATTTTTCAAAGCTATTTTAGTCCCTTATATAGTTACTAATTTCAAAGTAATTTTAGAACTAAAAATTGATAAAAATGTATTAAACTTTCTAAATATATAGAAGTTCAAGTTTAGCAGATACATTCTACACTTCTGCTTTGTCAGGCATAAGTTCACAATATTTGATCATCTAGTAGAGATTACACTACACAAACAATAATTGGCACAGCTCACTACCACTTTCTAGCAGTTAGCCATAATGCAATTCTGGTTGCCAGACAAACCAACAACTGCAAAAATCAGTTGATAAAGAGAAGTTCATTTATTTATCAACAATAGAATGATTTTGGATAATTTGAAACTTTGTTTCATTAGAAAACATCTTTTGGAAGTCAGAAGATACAAAGGACTGGAAAGAACCTTTTCTGCTATAGTTCACCAGATTGCTTTTCAATACATATTTGTAGAGCTTGACTATTTCTACAGGTATAACTATGTTAGCGAATAAAGACATGAAGTGACCATTTGTAATTTAAGTTAAACAAAAGTATTTCTTTACATAATTGAATGTCTTTACATATAAGACACTGAGATCAAATATTTCATCAGTTTTTTTGTTAGTTATGATGGTCATTATTTGAGCCCAAGTAAAAGTCAAGATACTAAAAGCTGATTTTGTAGGCAGGTAAGTTTTCTTTGCTTGAAAGATTGGTGCAACACAATCCCCTTTTTTCTGCATCTGGTCTTATACCAGACTAATTTAAAGTTAGTAAAACTCTATATTATCAAGAAATACTTACAGTTGTTTACCTGGGTTGATAGAATAGGTGTCTAACTCCCGATCATATTCTGTTCGAACAAAGTCTAGACATCCATTGTCTCCAAATGCTCCCCATTCTGTGTTGATAATTACCTATGGGCAAAAATAAAAAAAATCCAAATAAGCAAAGATAATTTTGTCAATTTTTATATTTGATAAAACCATAGATGCTTAAAGACTTTTAATATTTCCAGAATTGAAAGTATTTCAATTTAGATTTGATTTTTTAGATCAATAATTTAAGAAGCAAAATAAAATCATTTTGTCGGAATTGAAAATTGTCCCAACAAACAGTTTTATTATTTTTGAGTTGAGCAAGTAGAAGAGAAGAAAAACTAAAGACAACACTTATGTCATAAAAATCTTTTCCCTGACTTGGTCAATATATTCTCCATTTTTATTTATGAGCATTTATATTAATTTATTTGATTTCTTTTTCATAAGCTTTTTTCATTATAATACAAGGTGTGCTCTAAAAATAATTTCTATTCATTTCTACAGAAACTAAAACAGATACAAAGAGTAGAGTAATACTACTGGATAGAGCAAGTTTTCAGTTACAAAACACTTTCACCAATCATAGTCATCATACTGAGTAAACATTTTTTCCAGAGCCTTCATTTTGTGAATCAACAGTAGTCCAGAATGTGGTTTGTCACATATGTTGTTACTGCTAAAACATTTTACTGACAAGAGTTAATGAAGGTCAATGAGCACAATTTTTCTTTAAAATTTGTTTTATTTTTGTTTTGTCAGATACAAATAGATGAGAATAGTATCTCAAAACAAATAAAAATAGTTTGTAAAATTTTGAAATGTTTACTTACTTGATTTGGGCCTCCATCATCCAATTCAATAGTTTCAACTTCATCAAGTCTTTCCATGTAACAAGCGTTACACCCAGTCCCTGTTTAAAATAAACAAATAAATAAAACACCCTCACTTCCATGTTTCAGTTTTTCACTTCTCCAAAATATTTAACTTTTTCATTTTTAAGCAGTTTCTGTTTTGTTCTCATATCATTTGTTTGTATGGTTGAAACCAAGATATTTGCAGTTCCCACTGTATTTGTTCCCACTCAATCAGGTCAGCTTTAATTTTCTTGTTTCAGTGTGCTACACCAATTTTAGTGATGTACTGTTTTCTCATTTCTTCTCTACATATGCAACATTTTCTATCTTGTTGTCTCTTTCTCTGCTTCTTTATTTATTGCCCTTTTTCATTTATTTTCTTCAATTATTGATAGATTTTTTTTTTAATAGCTAATCAGTACTAATTTTTTTAAATCATAATTAAATGAGAACTGCAGCAGATTTTTGATTTTTAATAATTTATTTTAACAATACAATCTAGAAATCTCTAAGAAAATAACAAGTAAAAGACATCATTAAAGTATTAATGTATATCTAAAGACAGTATTTAAAGTGAGGCAGTATGGTCTAGCAAATATTTAATTCTTTATGGAATATATTGGTCAATTCTAGTACCCTATGGACAGGACATAATTACAAGATACACTAAATAACATTAGCACAAATCCTAATCTTAATACAAGGTATATAAAAATCTGGAAGTGTGACATTTTCAGAGAAAACCTTTAAAAATATGTAGCAACTTATAAATATTCATATCTTGTAGCATTTACAAACTTTTTGATGGGAAGAATAAAACTGTCAATTGCCTCATGTACAAATTTTAACCTCACACAAGCACAAAATGTTTGGATCAAATAACTGCATGGTGGTTGAAGTAATTACTTGTTTCCTTCCCAGTGGTTGTTATTATTAATGTTTAAGGCCAAGTGAAAAGAAATTGAATAGTGATTTTCAAGAAAGGCAAGTATTCTGCATGTAGAAAACTAGTATGTGGTAGTTTTAACCCGTTTCTCCAAATGTAGCCCTTATACATAAGTATTGTAGACATTGGTATCCAGTATTGGTCGCCACGTCCACACTGTTTATATTTAAAATGCTTTGTCCTTGATATTGAGCAATTTTCTCCTATATATATAGCATACCTTATAAATGAGATAAATATGATAAAATACAGTTATCAAGTATGCTATATTTATAGGGTAAAAGGGCTCAGTATCTGAGATAGAGCATATGTACATATAAGCATTGTGGGATATAAAGTTCAACACCAAATGGTGATAGTAAACTTGCAATAATTAATAATATAAGTCTAATAAACTTTATTCCATTTAGCAAAATTTAGAACAGAAGAAAGTATACAATAAAATTAAAAAAAAACACAATGAAATAAAATAAAATAAACAAACTTGAGGTCAAAACATTAAATTATACAAAACATTATCCCCCCCCCACACACACACACAGAGACACACAAACATGTTTTCCTCTACTAGACTTTCCATGTCCTCAGGGATTCATATATATATAGCCCATATAAAGAGTAGTAACACTTGGTCTAATGATGACTTAAGGTATGAAAATCAGTCACCACAGTTGATTTCTATGTCAAGACAAACACTATCCCTGATATTGAGTACTCTTCTTCCATAAAAATAACAATTTTAAACAATTATATAGAGGGTATAATTTTGCAAAAAGCTTTCATTTTATCAAGTTTTATGAAAGACAACAAACAAGTTTATTTTGCCAATTTTCCAGTAACTTTCTATAAACAAAAGAACGTTAATTTGTGTGTGGAAAAATTGTCCCTACACTCACATTCTGATGCTTTCAACCATCAATTGTCATTGAAAAAGTGTTGTGTTTTGGTTTTTAAAATCCACCAGAAATTGACATCATGGTCTTTAGTATTTACAACTTTATAAATTTAAATAAAGTTTTGACTGTGTTGATGGCATTATTTGCAGGACATATATAACATAAGTAAAACCACATGCAGATTCAGCTAGTTTCTGTAAATTAATTGATGAATATATTTAAGACATCAGTTTATAAGTTGAATGCTATTTCATTTCATGTAAATCTTTAGCATTTATGATTATCACTTATAGGATTTACAAGTTGATATGGAAATATTTTTGTGTTGATAAGGGAAAAAATTGAAATTCAACTCACCAAGAATCAAACCAATTTCACAATTCCTGTCACTATGAGCAGCAGACATTAGGGTGCCTACAGCATCATTGATCACAGCAACAACATTTATGTCAACATGCTGTAAGAAAAATTGTCAAAAGATTATATTATTTTGCCTCTTTTATGTTCAAAATATTTGCTCTTCATTACATGACTTACACAAAATTTAATTTTTCTTGATTAAAGAAATGGGTTGCATTTACATGCATTTGCATCTAGAAGATTTATAGTGTACAAGTTTGTACATTGTAAATACCATAAAACTACAATATTTACATTTCTATAGATATGGTGTTTATTTTTTTCATATAAAATGCAGCAAAATCAGTCTCTTAGAGAAAAGTATCAGAGCAAATTTATTCAAAGTAAATTTAACAGTTTAATTTTATTCTAGTTTTACTTATTGTCAGTCATTTTTTAGAAACCAATAAACTTAAATATCTAGCTACTTTAGAAGGTTAAAATGCAGAATTTTGTCACAAAAATATTTTTTGGCTATAGATTGCTGCCTATCTGCATTGCTGATACATATGGAATAATTGCAGCAGCTGTACACATCAAATAGTTGCACCAACTATACATAAATTACTGCTCCTGAACAGCTAGACTAACATTGTGAATTTTATCCAAATTTGGCCAGGAAGAGAAAACAAAAAAAAACTCCCCTCTTATCTAATTGACATTCCCCAATTTTATCATTTGATACAAAATGCCTTACATTAACACATGGAATATTGGAGATGGATATATATATATATATATATATATATATATATATATCACTAATAATAACTGTGCACTACTATATAAATAAATAAATATGTACATATAAATACTCACATAGGCTACATATGAGTAAATACAAATATATTGTCTTCACAGTAGTATGTTAAGAATGAGTTATTGATATTTATAATATGAATCTAAATATTTATAGTAAAATATGAAAATTCCTTCAGATTTGCTTGTTTTCTTACCGTGCATTTTTGAAGAGCTTGCTTAAGTAAAAGGCAAACATCTTTTCCAATGACACCTTCACAACGGAAGCCTTTAGTCCACTTAGAGAGTCGAGCTGATGCAAGACCATCTTGCATTAATGGGAAGGAGAAAGTGAATCCAAGGTTCAATGTAGGCTCTCTCTCAAGTCCATGTTTAGAAATAAAGTTGGCAACACAGTGAGCAACATGGTCAAAGAGCTAAAAAAGAATATATATATATATATATATATATATATATTAATGAAAACAAATAAAATAAAAACAGAACCAGAAAATAAAGGAGATGAAAACTTTTTATATCCTTGATAAGGACAGGACAGATTAACAGTTTTAATGCCTCCCATATCAGGCTGTCAATGAAAAGCTAACACTTGAAATTACATGAAGTTCCCCAGTTTTTCCTCAAAGCAAACTGGAATCCTTGACCACTCAGTTGTGATGTTCTAATGCAGAAGATAAAAACCAATTAAGCAATGAAGAAAAAGCACCAGATACATGTATCTAATTAAAGGAGAACATATTAATGAAAACAAAATCAAAATAGATGAAAATATTCATCCAAATGTTTGAAAGAATGCATTCATTAAGATATAGTTGTATTTTTAATATAAATTTACATAATTATAAATTATCTTAGAAAATTTTTAAAACTAACTCAACATTTTTTACAGAAAATAAGATTAAATCAACAAAACACTTCCAATAATTTTATGAAGATGGAAATCCTTTTCCAGTTTAAATCACATCTTTTGTTTTTATGCAAAAATTAATTTCTTTTAACTGTGCATCTTTAACATCAAAATTATCAAATATTGTACCATTTTTATTTGCATTTTGTCTGCAGACTTGTTGATACATTAGAAATCCTTTGATTTGTCTTTCAGACATGTAGTCTTCAATTCCTATTTAAAGATTTATTATTTTAATGAAACAAATAAAAGTATATGCAACACCAACCATAGACAAAAAACTAGGTTATTTATTCATTTTCCTCCACAGAGATGGGATATTGTATAAAATCTTTTTTAATGCAAGAACCTGTGTGGGGGCAGATTTAAAAATAGCCCAGTTCAGTTAGCATATTGCTACAGCTGTCAAGAAGTGCTTCTGACCCTACCTAATTGTCAATGAGGGAAGGGCTGCCTAGAAAACACATCACCAGAAACTAAGCACAATTCATTTATAATATAGTTTGCCTTTGGCATGAATGATACCAACCAAAAACGAGAAAAAAAAAGTTCTATATGCAGCTTCTTTGGTTAAATATAATACATAGCAATTTTTCCATTTCTACCTTCAGAAAGTTTTAGTGAACAATCTATTGGAGTTTTCCTAGTTATTCAGGCTAGTAACCTCATCTTTATTATTCTTATCTCAATACTTCAGTAAATATGTTCCTCAGCTCTTAATTGTATCCAGTGATCATAAAATATCATCAATTCTGATTCTTGTCTTCCAAAATGGAAAAAGAATAGGTTAGATAAACTGAATTTTTATCATTTTCTTGAACCATACTTGAAATCTTTGTGAAATACCCATCCACATTATTTAAATTAAGCATAAAGCAAGAGTTTATCATAATAATGATTTTCAAATAAAGTATGATTCAATAAATACATAACTAAAATCTATTTTCCATTGGGACCAAAGTTCCCATTTCAGTCTTCTGTAAGAATTAAAATCCCACCTGTAGAATTATTTTTTTAGATAGTAATATTTAATTCCACACTTGGATTACTCATGCATTTCCCCTTTGATCAATTAAAATTAGCTACTTTCCTCACTTGAGATACATTACAGTCTGTTTACATGTCTTATTTTAACAAAGAGAATGATTTACTCTTTTCTTCCAAAAATGTTTTACCACATTTGATTTTAATATTTAACATCCTATTAAAGCATTTTGACATTCTTCATGTTTAATCTTTATTGAGAAGCTAGTTTAGATTCCTCACAACAAATGCATGGCATGTTATTTCAGTTGAATTTTCCTCATAAACAGGTTTGACCTTAATGAGGAGATTGAATTATGTCAATTTATTAATGAAAACTAGTAACTTAATTCACAGAATGACATAAATGTAACATCAAGAGATTATTTTACTGGTAGGAAATTGGAAGGATTATCTGATTCATCAAATACTGCAAAGTAACATAGATCAGTATGAGCTATAATCTTAGACATATATTGACATTTTTGTGGAATTTTGTTATGGGTGAACCTGTAAAAACTAAGACTTCTGGCAACTATCTACTGTGTGTGTGTGTGTGTGTGCATAATAAAGAAATAGAGAGAATCATTCAAAGGGCTGTTTTTAATGGGTTACAATAAAACATATTTCAGTTAAATTCTTTATTAGAATCGGAAAAATAAACCAGAACAACTTTCAAATAAAAGTAAACATTATACTGAACTTAAAGATCAAAATAAAATTCAAGGCATGGCTTATTTTCCAGACAAACACAATCTTTTCAAAATAGTTGTAAAATGTTTTATGAATTAAAAGAAATGTTATCTGAAGTGTTGAGATGAAATCTCTTAATTATTCTGAAGCTTATCAGTACAATGTTTCATAAGGTTAAATAATAATCATCATTCTTAGATGTATCATCATATATATGCATTGAAAAATCAAGAAGCAGATTTGTAAAAGATAAAATGTTCTTTCCAAATGAAACTAATGCAGAGTTGTTTTACCTGTTCACCAGTGCCAAGCATCACTTGTTGTGGGATAAGGTAAGTTTTGCTTTCAATGTCAACCAAGGGACCATCAAGTTCAACAAGTAACACACGGAAATTAGTTCCACCGAGGTCAAGAGCTAAGAATTTACCATGTTCTGCAAATGATCATAAGAAATAAAATATATATATACCAACAATTAGCATTAGAATTTAAATATTCTGAAATTGATCAACATCAAATTATAGATTAATTTAAAATACAATTAGATAAATTATTTATAAACTGAAATTTAAAAATTAATAAATCAGATTTAATATGAAGAGGGTCAGCTGTAATGAAACAGAATATTCTTTTAAGCAGAAATGTTTGTGACTGGTAAAGCCTTGGGGATGTAATGATAAACAATTAAAAAGGAAAAAACTTGGAGAGGAATTTGAAGTTGAGTTAACATCTTGACTTCAATAAATCATTTCTTTACCCGAGTTTTTAAGAAGGCAGCTTGAGTGTATACATTAGTTCAGAAGTCAGGAACTGTCTTTAAACTAGGATTCCATAAAAAATAGCTAATAGAATTGAAGACATGAATCCAATTCTTTGATTTTTTAGTACCTATGATAATGCACAAACATAATGCTTATAATAGAAATTTGATGATAACAAATGTAGTTCCTCCAATCCCTGATCTGTGGTTTAAGGCTTCCATTAGGAGTGGAATGTGTACCCCACAGATAAGGGAGTGATTTTGACTATTTTTTCTTTTAAATAATGAAACTGGATAATCTCTTTGATGTTATTCAACTTTATACAGAGTACCCATAATAGAAGAATAAATAAAAAAAAGGATGGCTGTCACTTTGAAATTGGGGAAAAAAGAAAACTGTCATAAACACAAAAGAAACTGTTAATCTTACTGAAGTTTTAAAAGCAGATTTAAAATGTAAAAGCAATCAAAACACTAATCAAATATTCATTTTTCTATGACCTCATAATTTCTTACGCTATCAAAAATATTTAAAAGTTATACTATACAAGTCTTTATAAGGATTTTTTGCTAAATGCTATGTTCAAAATATGAGATAGAAACAAATGTGTATTCTTTTTTAATCTCTCACCAGTTCCATCAGGTAAAGATCTAACAAAGGAAGGGAACATTTTAATGTCGGCTGTGGGGTTAGTTCTTTTCTTCAGCCCATTCTTCATCTCCTCTCTCCACAGCATCATCACCTGCCGATATGTAGCAGATGGAAGTTTGAAGCCCTTCACCAAGGACTCAATCTGAAAGGAAAGAAAACAGGCAATTATTAAATTCTGCTTTTAATTTTTTTCAGAGGTTTTAAATACAGTATAGCATTTCTATTGTTAATGAAAATCACTTTGAAATGAAGAATCTTCCAAATGATCTCAAGTCACTTATCAGGTTCATTGACAAAAGTGATTTTCCCATTTCCTCTGTCATTCATTCTTCTATTGTAAATTCTCTTTCTCTCATTTAAGAACATAGATCTTTAGTGAATATCTATGCAGATGATACGAGTGTATAGATGACCAAAGCCTGGCAGCTGATTTCTCCTCTGACCTGGCTCTAACAGCTCACTAGGTGTAAAAACTGGCTTAAAATTCAATACTTCCAACATCACCAAGCAAATCTGTTGGGACTCAAGTTCACGCCAGACCTCAAGTGAAATTCATCTATATGATCATCACTAAAGATGCTAAAAAAAATGGTCAGTTCATTGTACTGCTTCAGTTAGTACTGGACTCCACCTGCTATGCAATAATGTGACAAGAGCCAAATGAGACCAAAAATGAAATACTGTTGCCATATATGGGCTGAAACTTCCCAGTCCTCGCTTTCCAATATTGACAGAGTTCAAAAGCATCTATGTATCCTTATAGGTGGTTAATTATTTTCTACTCTATAACTATTTTGCCACAAATGAAATGTCACCATCCCCTCGCTACATTATTGCTATTTCCTTGATAAATGTTCTGATGAACTACAGTCATTAGTTCCAGTTCTAACCTGCCATGCCACGTACACTGGGATGAATCATACCCATTCCCTTCGTATTCAATTAGTAAGAAAGAAGTTCCATTCAGAATTGCTTTTTCCCCAAGAACAGCTACTTTGTGGATCAGATTCCCAAGCAGATGTTTTACCAATCACTACAATCTTAACCTCTTCAAGATTAATCATTATTTTTCATACATAACTTTATAAATTGTACTTCTAATCTCCTCCTCTTGCATTAAAGCAACAACCATAATTAGTAACACTACTTGAGTGGTTCTGTAGTGGATTTGTATGGGGTGGAAAATTAGTAAAAGTGGGTAGGCAGAAAAACTGCTCATAATTTTCTAAGTTGTGGAGTGTTTTTTTTTTTTTTTAATTCTTAATCATCTGGACAAATAGGGAAAAATCTCAGATGTTGTGGAAAAAGATTTTATTTGATATGATTGAACTCTTCTGCTCAATCACTTTTGGGTGATCAACAATTAGTGAAGATGTGTGAAAGAAAGAAAAAGAATTTAACTAGTTTTTATCCTACCTGATACAAAAGTGATTTTCTTTTACATCATGCTGGTCTAGTTTGCCAAGGTGGAAACTAGAATAGGTGAGAAATGTGTCAAAAGTTGAATGAAGTTTCTTTACATTTTGATGTCAGGAACAAATTTGAAACAGAACCAAGGAATGGAATTTATTCTGGCAAATAGTTAAGAACTTCTTTCAGTATCCTCATGAAGTTCATTAGTTTTTTGGGGTTATGATTTTAATTTCAAAGTTTTCTTATTTATTTCCTTTTATTTCCTTACTTCAAAATTGCTTCTGGCAGGATTCTTGATCCCCCCAATTAATAAATATGGTCACTCCTGATGCTCCTAAATATGGTTCCCTTCTATTCAACAACTTCCATACTTAGGAATAAATTTGTTGTGAATTCATGAATATTACCATAAATTCCATATATTTATTTATCTCTTTCTTTATCTGTCTCTCCTTTCTCTATATTTTCTTAACTAAGTGAAGAAAAGTGTAACAATGATATGGATGTTAAAATTGATAGAATGGTTTCTCTCATTATTTATATATTCTCAGTAATTTAACTTATATAACAATAATTCAATGTGAGAAACAACTTTCAAGCATTCTCTTTAGAAACTTTATTAGTAAAGAAATGAATTCTATTTTATCAAATTAAGAAAGTGATTAAAGTCACTTGCAGAGCACAATTTAGTAAATGGTACAACTTTTCAACATTAAAGATTTTTGCATATGCATTAAAAACTGGATGCAAAAATAAATATTTCAAAAAACTTTTCAATTTTTTGAAAAATAAAACAAATATTTTGTGTGTGTTTTCTAAATGTTTTTTATCATTCAAAAATACCTACAGCTCAAAAATATGGCTGACAGATCTCTTGATTCCTTCCAATATATTCAATAGAGCTATTGGAAAGTTTAAAGGGTTGTCAAAATAGATGTTTAGACAGGATTATGACAAGATTTCAATACATTAGAACACTTTGAATTGAAAATGAGAGTGCTCATGAAAGAAGAAAAACACATTTTTGTTTAATTATAACACTTACATTATGCAAAATAAATTAATAAGGAATATTTAAAACATTTTGTCATGCCAATTCAACATTTTCTAATTTTTTTCCTGGTTTTGAATATTTTTTTTTGATAACTTTGTCCTTGTTAAAGCAATTTTCATTGAAAATTGAAGGTTGTATATTTTCTTATAATTAGACTCCGAATCATTCGCAAATAATCTTTAATTTACTGTCTCTTTATAAACTGAATGAAATTTACTGAATTATTATCCAACAATAATTCAAATTTATGTAATTTTATATTTCTATTCTAATAACAGTTGTACTCAGATGTTAGATTTTTAATTCTTTGTTTTTGCAAGTTCATTAATTAAAATTTAATAAGAAAAACAAAGGAAAGAAAAGAGATGATGAAAAATAATTTTTCATTCAATGTAGTCAACAACTCAATGCAGTATTGAAGAAATAGAAATTTTTACAATCCTACTTCATATAAAGAAATATTTAAGAACCAAATCAAAAATTCATTTTGTTTTTAAATCTATTTTGAATCTGTGAAGTCTGAATGATATAAATACCAACTTCTTAAATAGTAAAATACTGCATACAGTTGTTTCAATTTGTATTAAACAATTAAATATCAACATTCAAATAAAGTTTTTATTTATTTTCCCGATAGTCTGTTTTAATTAAGAGCTGAATCAATGCTTAAAATATAAAGCAGTCAATGATACTAAACCTATTAAAACATGATACAATATTAGAAAAGATTTTCATAAAGATTTCCTGATAATCACTGATATAAATGAATATTTTGTTAATAAAAACTGGTCCTTTAATATGGAGAGATATCTTTGTTTGTGAAAGGTGAATTTATTATCAATATATATGTCTTTGGAGGAAACCTGGTTATCAAATAAAATAATATTAAATGAAGTAACTGTAAAAATACAAAAATGTTGTAAAGTGATAAGTTCAGAATACAGATACAAGAGGACAGGAAGCTGTAGTATCAACATTTGTTTTATTTCGGTGCACAAAAAGGTATATCAAATATAAAATTGGAAAGTGGTTCGGGATGATTAAGTATAAAGATAAATTTGAGTTAGGCTGAAGGGATTAGAAAGCTAATAATTTGCACATACTAACAAAATGGCTACATGATAAATTCTCTGCATCTCTGTAAAAGCAAACCTATAAATAATAGCAGATAACTTACAAAGAGATGTTTCATCAGCAACTGTACAACCTATTTTTTTTTATTTTTTTTTTTAACATACATTCTCATTCTTAGACATATCAAAGCGATCTTTTCCAACTGCAAAGTTGGCGCTATTCTATGCAAAAGAAGCAAATAAAGAATTGTGCTCTTCTGTATGCCATAGTTTACCAGAATTATAAATGTTAAAATTCAAACGTACACCTCAGGTAATCACTCTACCTGCAATATTCACACAAACAGATTCCTTTAAAAAAAACAGCCAAGATCTTCATTAACATTTTTTACAAAATCTCCTTTTTTACACACACAACAAATTATTATTCATAATGAAAAAGCTTCATTTATTAAATACAACACTCACATTTTCAATAAACTCCAATTTCAAAGCTTTTATTTTTGAACTGGTGAATATATTTCACACTCTAAAATATGAAATTAACTGAGACTACTAATTTTTATGAATAATTTCTATGATAAAAAGTTAATTACTGTTTAATGAATTTGCTAATAAAAGTAATTAAAACTGCTAATGAATTTCAGTAATCATTAAGCATTTATGAAAACTTTGAACTTTAGATATATTTCGTCAATGCTATATTCTGCATAAAAATGGAGAGCACCACCTGTGGAGTAATGGATAACAAGCTATTCTTGCAGATCATTGTTTGAGTAGTGCATTTGATCCTAACATAGACTAAGCTAAGCTTAGCAAAATTCTAGAATGCAAGTGGATATGAAAGTTAAAATTGAATCATCATTGGGCTTTTCAAAGCATAAAATCAAGTCTTTAACCAGTAAATATTTTTATCATCAAGAGTTTTACAAGCAAGAAGAAACTGTTAACATAGAACTTATGGTTACATCTAGCCATTTTAACTGTAAAATCAAGAGACCTTGCCCCCAATCTAGTAATACAGTTAAATTTATAGAGTTAATCAGAATACTTACCATGAAATTATTTACAGAAAAGCCACAGGGAAGCTACATTACAGCAGTGGGAAAGTGACTGAAGTTGAGTTGTCATGTCAGGAACAATAACATTGCAGATTCTTCTTTGGATTTATCAAGGATCTCTAAATATATAGCATGAACACCAGACCATATGTGCTAACAATATTCTAAGCATGGATGAATGGTAAATTTGTAGATATATAAGATAGATTCTGACAAGAAAAATTATCTAGCATAACACAGTAAACCAAGCTTCCTAGCAGCAGACCTAGCAGTTGATTCGATATAATCTTGCCACTTCATATCAGTGGAAAATGTTAGCCCTAGAAGGCACAATGAGTCACTTTCCAGTAGGTTAGCATCAGCCATGCTGATGGAAGGCAAAAAGGGTTCTCTAAGATGATTAATAGAGAGCAGTTGTTTTTTGGAGGTGTTAAAATTAAAGACATTCCTTGCCCCAGTTAAGAACAGAATGTAGGTAATTTTTAAGAACAGAATGGAGGCAATTTTTGAGATCAGCTGCTAATTGAAAATAGATGATAACAAGATAAGAAATTGAAAACATTGACAAAATAAGAACAAAAAAACCTTTTAAAGAATATCACAAAAAGAGATCTGAGAAAAATGATATAGATAATAAGCAAGAAAAGTAGTTTTAACAGTAACAAAATAATTGAAATGGTGTTGCAAATGTAAACAGAGAGAAAAGATGCAGAATATTAAGAACATTGGCTAAAGATGTAAAAGCAACCAAACTATTTTATTTAAGTAAATGCTACAAAGAGAAAAGGTTGATTGAAGAATTACATGAAAATTAATTTTTCAATACTAGTTTTTTGTAATGAATACAGAGCTACATTGGATGGACCTGCCTGATTAAGGTGTTCGTTGAAATAGTCAACCAAAAACCTTAGACAACAGTTATGGGGGCAGTATAACATTTTAGGCTAATATCATAGGTGGTAAGGTTTCTTGACATGACAAAATAAATGCAGAGAATTACTGTAAATCCTTGGACAAAATGATTTTTTGAGTGATACATGCTACAACCAAGAAGCTTTAATCTGAAGAGTATCTTTAAACAAGACAAGGCTTCTTCACATTTGCAAAGATATTGTTCACCTTGCTAAAAAAAATTGCACATTTACCAAATTAATGAAATATCCCCAATCCCAGCAACTCCAGCTATTAATCCAATAGAAAATTTGTGGTCAATCATTAAAAGAGATTTACATGAAAAAAGAAAATAATATTCAATTAAAGAACAAATGGAAACAATAAAAAATAAATTGAAACTGTAGATAGAAAAAACTGATGAAGTTTATAGAATATCAAGTATCCCATATTAACGGAAAATAATAAAATAAAAATTTGCTCCTGTATACTGGATACTGTGTTAATCAAATGTTTTCCTGGTATATTTTGGATTTTTTTATAAATAAAAATTTATGCCGTTTCTGATCACAACAGATGCCTCTTTGTATCTGTTTGTAATAAGTGCATGTGTTTAATCAAAGAGGCTAATTTGTTACTGATAGAATAAGGTACCATATATCCTCTCACAAGTTTGGTTCTTATGACCACTGTCAGCTCTGTAAGAGAGTGTTAAATAAGAGTAAGTCCTCAATCCCTTCTCTCTTCAATGAATTTGAAGTGCTATCATCTTCTGCTGATAAAGTAGAATGCTTTGCCTGCAAATTCTCTTCTTGACTCATCAGAACTGTCTTTTCCTGACTTTCCACTTAGAACTGAGACTACTCTGTGATATGCATATAACTCCATCCATTGTTTCCACTATAATTTCCAAACTTGATCTCCACAAAGCATGCAGACCCTATGGTATATCTTCAATTGTCCTTAAGAAATGTGCCCCTGAACTGGGCCCTGTTCTCTCCAGGCTCTACAAAAGATGCTTTGCTGCTTATTGCAGGATCAATTAATTTCGAATTATCAACTTATTAGTCTTCTATCCCTTTTTGGCAAAGTACTAGAAGCTCTAATCAACTCTGAATTGGTTAAGCATCTCAACTCACATGGTCTTCTTTCAGACAACAATATGACTTTTGCTCTCTTTGATTAACCAATGTGTTACAGTTATTGCTAAAAGTGCCTGTCAAACTTTAGATAAGAATGGTGAAGCTTAGGCTGTTGTTTTAGATATTTTGAATGGTGTTTAACAGGATTTAACATGCTATTCTTCAAGTTTAAGGGTTATGGCATTTCCAGCCATTTCTTTGATTTGATTCAATCTTTCATATCAAACTGTATAATGAAAGTTGTCTTGAACAGCCACTGATGCTAATATTCAGAAGAGCAACTCACTGTACCTTCTTGCTCTCATGTTTTCCACTGACATGAAGTGGAATGATTATATTGAATCAATTGCCAAGTCTGCTGCTAGGAAAGTTGGGTCACTATATCGTGCTAGACAGTTTTGTCATACCAGAATCTATCTTGAGCATTTATAAATCTAACATTCATCTGTGTATTCATAACTTATCACATATGGTCTGATGCTTCTGCACCAGACCATATGCGATAACAGTTAATCTTCCCTTTGTTGTTTATCATTCTCATTGGAAGCAGAAAAGTAGCAGCTAAAAATAATGAACTTAAACGAAAGTAAAAGTTTTTCAATCATTTAGAAAATAAAATGCTAGTCATCCAGGACGAGAAAAGTTTTTTTTCTTTTTTTTTTGCTATGTTTTAATATAGAGATTCTTGACAAAATCCAAAGAAGAATTGGCAACATTATCAGTTCTGACCTAGCATCTTGGCTTCATTCACTTTCCCCCTGCTGTAACATAGCTTCACTTGGTCTTTTCTTCCTCATTTATCAGGAGAATATTATAAACAGAAAACCATATATATATTACTCATAAATCTAAGTATATAAAATTTGACATGATGTAGTAAAATATATATGCTAAATCTATGATCTATTAATGAAAAAACATTTATTTTGCACAACAAACTCACATACATATGTACACACAGATACACACATAAGTGAGACAGAGACAAATATACCCTATATATCAGTGAAAAAAATTATCTCATGCAAACATTGAGACTTCTAATTTTGGCAAAACATCAGTAATTTCTCTTGAATCACATGTCAAAACACATCTGATTTTTTAAAATATTATCCAGCATTGCATGATGGCAACTGTTTATTTCCCTTGTTTCTTTCCTTGGACCTTTCAGATTGTTCTGGAGGCAAAAATACTCGTCTTAGGTGAAGATATTTTTTCAGGAACAACAAACTAATATTGATGTTCAATATTATTCTATACTATTTTAAACTAATGAGTTAATAAGTAATATGGATTAATATTTTCAATAAGTTGGACTTCTACTAATGCCATAATAATTTTGATTTAAGCATAGCATTCAGTCTCTTAAAAACTGTATCCATGTAATCAAAGATTTCAAGTTTAATTCTAAAGATTTAGTGGAAAAAAATTGACATTTATACTAATATATATAATATGTTATAATTAATGTATTTATTTTGACAAATGTATCATTAAGTGCTATTTGTAATAAAAATTTGTGAGTACGAGTTTTTACTCATTATAGCTTAAGGTACTTAAGGTCAGCCTTGATGTATATGACAAGAGGTTTGCATGCACATGATGAACATACTAAATGCCAAATATCAAATTTTTATACAACAAAAGCAAATATGTTAATGACAACATTTCATGAGAATTACTGATGACAGAGTTTGAAAACTGAATTCTAAACAGCTGCTGTCATTTCCTGTTAATGTCATTAAAAGGCCTACAAACAAATTTGTCATGATTTCATTGCCTTAAAAAAAAAAAAAAAAAAAAGAAATAAGCTTAAGAGTCACTTGTGAGGGTAGAAAGGTTAGTCACATAGATCATTGATATTGTAATAAATTTCATATTTACTGTATGGTTTATTATTGTGACCTTATGTCAGACAAAACTAAACTTATAAAATAAGCATCACTGAATGCAAAATTAATCTCTTTTTGTCGGATTTAATAAACTCTGCATGTCACGCTTGGGGATCAACAATTATTCAACGTTTTTGTGTATGAAAAATTCTATACCTACACCAAATCAAAGTTCAGCTGGAGTCTTTCTATCTTGTATATCATTATATTTGTTAATAAAATAAGTCTTAGTGTTTTTGAGATAAATATCTTCATATAATATGAAGAGCATATAAAAAGTAACATTTGTTTTGAAAATAACAGGAATTGAACAAAAAAAAAAAAAAAAAAAAAGAGACTAATTATAAAGAATCAGTTTATTTATAGAACAGGTGAAGTAGACATTAACCATGAATAGGTAAAAGGTTAAGTAAATATAATTAAACAGTGACATAAGCGAGACAAATCAATAAATTGTCAAAGTAGCTCAGCATTAATCTGTGTATTTGGCTTTTTTCTTTCCATTTTGACT
The DNA here is from genome assembly GCA_963932145.1 of Acanthosepion lycidas. Lineage (NCBI taxonomy): Eukaryota > Metazoa > Mollusca > Cephalopoda > Sepiida > Sepiidae > Acanthosepion > Acanthosepion lycidas. The sequence continues at coordinate 137,476,284 of OZ010577.1, forward strand.
GATAAATCCAGTTGAATGTAAAGACAATAAAAACAGAAAAATCAATAGAGGCGGGAAATAACAGCTAAACGTGACATGAATAACAAGTGACATTATTTGCTCCAATATGCATTTTACTTTCTTTTTGCTTATTTTAATTTCTGAAATTGTATGGAATTCTATTATAAAAAACAGTTTTATGACTTTAATAAAAACTGTTCATGAATTAACAGTATATATTCTACACTTTTTGTTTTAGAGAAACCATATTTTTACCACTTTTTATTCTATTTTCAGTCAATAATTTGTTGGGTTTTGAAATTCAACTATGGGAATAATTCAGAACAATGGAGTTGCTTCTGTCAAGAATTGATCTTACATTAAACTTTATCATATCATATAGCAATATCTGCACTTCCATTGGCTTTCAATATCACTCAGATATGAATGTGATCTTAAACAAATTAAAAATATTTCAAATAAAGTTTCAAAAGTGCAAACAATTTAAATTTCTAGTATTACAGTATTTGATTTAAATTATTTAACTTACATAATTTTGACTTTGAATTGTTTGAAACTGAAAGCCAATTCCACAAATTCTACATTTTACCTTTAAACATTTTCAAAACTTAGTTTTAAATAAATGATCTAAATTTAAAAAAGTAATTTTGAGTACTTTACAAAAGAATTATTTCCCTTTGTTCTTTATCATTCTCATTGGAAGCAAAAAAGTAGCAGCTAAAAATAATGAACTTAAACGAAAGTAAAAGTTTTTCAATCATTTAGAAAATAAAATGCTAGTCATCCAGGACGAGAAAAGTTTTTTTTTTTTTTTTTTTTTTTTTTTGCTATGTTTTAATCAAATTCTGTTTTTAATCACCGAAACAATAGTTTTCTTTGCATTTAGGGAAATTTTACAAAAATCCATGGATTTGTTGAAAAGTTCCATGTTAATATAAATGTTATTTATTTATGTACTAATACTTTCTCAATCCCTAGAATATTTAATATTTTAACAAAAAGTTTTACATATTTAATTTGATGTGCGAGATTTATTTGTTGTTACAAATTTGCATGTTAAAAAAAAATATAATTTGTATTTTTTTATATATTTTTTTTTTTTTTAGCATAAAAACCTTCAAAATAGTAACAAGAATAAAATATTAATTTTACAATATGGTGTGAATTTGAAATGTATTCATTCATTTGTTTGCATTTTTCAAATGTAATATTTTCCCCACAAAGTTTTGACTTGGTGGGAGTTACTTTATTTTTAATTGATGCTGCTTATTTAACAGTCATAGAATACAAAATGGTTAAATCTTGTGATAATATGTAATAATGACAGAAAAAACAAACCTCATTGAAAATGAATAATTTATCAGGAATATTATTTAAACAGGAGAAAAAATGCAATGGGAAATAAGTTCACTTTTGCAGTAAGCACAAAATGAATTAAAAAGCTTCTTTTTACTCAAACGTAAATTACATAGATTAGTTTTATACTTCTCAGTTAAGGAAAATAAGCTCTTTTCATCTACAAATAGAAACTGTAAATGAAAACCTGTAAGTGCCCCAAGGAAAAATGTTTCTTAATTAAAAATTCAGTTAAAAAGACAGAGCATCAAAATCAACCTAAAATGCTTTTCAAAGAAGTTTTGTAAAATAGAGAACACAGAAAATTGTTTTCTTAAAAGACAATAACATTAACAGAACATTCGGTTATTGTCTGGATTCATAAGATAATTAAGCATAGAAAAAGTTATAAGCCATATTATATATACTCGACTCTCCCATCGAATTCGATGTATGAGGGTCAAGCAGATCAGTTCCCAGGAAACCGACAGCCCAACAACAGCACATGAGATTTGATTATAGTGGTGAAAGTTTTGTACAGGACCATCCACACTTTTTGAAGGGCTGAATACAGATACCTGGTGCACTAAGTGCCACAAGGTCCTCAAACGACCCACCGCAGGTTTTGAATTTAGAGTTGTCCTTCTCCTAGACCAGTTGCTATCCAAGGCTATAGAACCTAGTCTGTCCTGCTATTTACCCATAGCTGGAGGGAGAAGAAGAGGATTCACACCTTTCCCAAGGGTATTAGCACATAAATGAATGTAATGGATTTGACTAGAATTTGAACTCGGCTCTGATTCCTCAATCGAAGCCGCTATCCATTACTCCACTGAGCCTCCTTATTATATATATATATATATATATATATATATATATATATATATATGAGAGAGAGAGAAAAAAAAAATGTGAACATAAAACAGTTATGCTTTAAGTGATTAAGAAAAAACTGACAGTCACCATGGCATGGTGATTTCTATGTACACACTATTTATATCAACAGACACTATCCTCAATATTAAACAAATAGCAAATTTTAAACTGTGTGTGTGTGTTTTAGAGATAATCTACCAAATAGTAACTTCTGAGAGATTCTTCCTAGAATGAATATGGTACATGAAACAGTTGTGTAATTCCCACCCGCTAGCAGTTAATGTTTAAAATCAGGATTCTAGATGCTGATTTTCAAGGCAAACAGATAAGCAATAGAACAATATAAGATTTTCTTAGATTATTTTTTTCTCAGATTTTGTCAAATTGTCACAGCTGATCATAACTTTCAGGTATTTTAATGAAGCACAATTTGCTTATAAGAAATTTAAGAAAACAAAAACATAGATCAGTATGTGTAAAATACAACTGTAATTCCAAGTAGAAAAAATTATTGCTTGAATCAGTTTATAGATATTATATCAAAATCACTATGGTATCTTCATAATTTTAATTTGATTTCCAAAAGAAAGATTTTAATGTCATCCAAATCCAACTACATCCTGAAACAGCCAGTTTCTTTTTATTGTATTTTGTTGCAATACATGCACACACAAGTTCAATTCCATTTTTTAAAATATCAGCATCTTTCCAAAATATACAACTAGGAAAAAAAAAGAAAAAAAGAAAAACAAAAACAAAAAAGATTTTTTTTTCTTTAGGTAATCTTAGTAAACATCCAATAAAAACACATCTACTATAATGAGAAAAATAAGGATGTGTGGGTGGTGTAATGGATAGTGGATTAGAATGAGAAATGAGAGACCAAAGTTCATTACAATCACTTAAGCACAAATACCTTTGGGAACGATATGGATCCATCTCTTCTTCCTCAAGCTATGGATTAAATAGTAGGCCAGATTGAGCTTTTTAGCCATAGTAGGTAACCAGTTTAGGACAACTCTGAATTCAAAACTAGTTGGTCATAGAGTTAGCAATTCCCTCCCATAAAAACATAGTATTTGCTATGCAAACAACAACAACAACAACAATTAGCTGTGATCCCATACTCTTCATGAATCCATGGGACTTGAGTGAGTGAGTAATCAAAAATAAAAATAGGTGCATAAAAAAAAATGTAATTTTATATAAAATTGGCTTTCTGGCCTATATCTCAACATTGCAAAGTATTTTGTTGTTAAACATTGTATTCTTTTTAGGTACCACCAAAATGGATGCATTTTTCCAAAATGAAAGCAAAAAAATAAAGATATCTGACAAAAATCAGGGAACATTTTATTGGGGGCAGGTCTCAAATTTGCTTTAGTTAAATACAGAAAAATCCCTGAATATATTACATCAATAAAAAAAATTATGGAATATCAAGTGTGACTATGCAAAAAATTTGTCCCATATCTTAAGATAATTCAATAAAATTATTTTTTAACAGTTAGTGCTTGCATAATTTAATTTCTTGAGGTTTTATTTTTTACTTTTTCGCGCGCTTTTTAGAACAGGGTGAAATTACAGAGTTTTTTTTCACTGTCCTTTGACATCACAGGCTACCGTACGTAAATAAAAGGTTATTTTCATTTAAGTTAAAAAAGAAGAAAAAAAAAAGAAAAGAAAAGTAAACATTACTTTTTGAAAATCCAATTAATTATTCCTTAAATTTATTAATAGACTTAAATACATCTCTAGGACAAATAATGGATTTTAAAAAGGTTTTTAAATTCGTTTACATGTTTTTTCGTTATAGCCGAATAGCGTTCAAATGAGTCACGAAAAAACGCGTCAATGTTTTAAAACGCCTAAAAAGTTGATTTTTATACGGAAATCATTTTTTCTTTCAATTCGTGTTTGCTGATCTTTACAGCCAAAATTTAAGTTCATAACTTATTTAAAATGAATTTGTCGTTTTTTTTTTAAGAAAACGTGGCGGTCCCTATTTTTTTCTTTCAGTTGTAAGCAAAATGGGTGTTTTCTTGTTAGTTAGTTTAATTAAAATTAGATGATTTCAATTTATCATTGATTTATTTAAAATAAAATGCCTTCGTTCATAGCAGAATTAATGTTCATAAATTAAAAAGATGTTTCTGAAAAGAAAAGTTTTCTGTTCAAAAAAAAAATAAAAATAAAAAAAAAAAAAAAAATAAATCAATTCACACATAAATTTAAAATTCAAATGAAAAAAATAAACGGATTTTTTTTATAAGGAGAGGAAAATACACTGTCAAAAATAAATGGCACGGTTTTATTTTAAACTTTTATTTAAAATAAAAGTAACAAAGTCAAACCCACGGTTGACGTTCACTGCGGAATGGTGGTTTTGAAACGTTTTTTATTTTACAAAGATTTTCAATAAAAGTTATATACCTTTCATAAAATTAGGTGAGAAGAGAGATAATGTCCAGGATTAAAAAAAAAATTAATTAATCTTAACTTTTAAAATAAGTTATAGTTTGCCATGTTTTTTTTTTCTTAAAAAAATGAGTTTTTAATTTAGCCGAAAAGATATATAGCGACTACTGAAAAAGCAAAAAACATGATGATAGTAAACTAGAATGAATAATTCACGAAATAACAATAAAAAAAAATCATGCAATTTCAGAAAATGTCAATTTTATGATAATTCATGAGGAGAAACTGGGGTTTTTTTTTTAACTACTCAGAAAATAAAAACATTTTTAATTTTTTATCTTTCCAACTTCTCAGTCTCTAAGAAAACTTTAAAAAAAATATTATTAAAAATAATTATACTTTGCTTTCTTTGTGTAGTTCAAGTTGCTTCCAAGTTTCAACCAGCGACTTCAAGAGATAAATTTGTTTTTTGTATCAGATGCTAACAAACTAGGAACCATTCAATCTGAAAGAAATGTTCAGTTTTGGTCACGGTTTTACTGCATTGAGATGATGATTGTTAATGTTGTTGTTGTTGTTTCAATTAAAGTTACGGCAAAAGTATGCGTACTATAGACAATATTTTAGTGAGTTTCAAATCAAAATCAAATAAAACGTATCTATTTACTGTCGCGATAAAGAAATTGTAGAGATGCAATAAAGAAAGAGAGAGACATAATTATTAAGGGCACTTTGGCGTGGTGTGAACTGTAAGAAGAGTAGTGTACAGTCTCAATTACATACGACTGAAATGAGTGAAAAAGTGAATTTGTTTGATCCTTACTGGTTACCCCATACTTTCAGCCTTGTGCCACATCTAAACTACTCTTAGAAAATCACCATAAGGAAGGAACAATAAAAGAGGATAGTAGAGCGTTTTTAAGTGACACTTGGTGATTTGCATCACGTTTTATTTTGTTACCATTTCTCTTGTAACGTAACGATGTTGTGCTTCACGTGTGGCCTGGATTGCGTAAAGAAAGACTAAATAATTTTAAGTTAACCTCAAGATTTAATGGTACAACCACAATGAGACTGGTAATTCTTATAGAAAATTATGAAAAGAGAGAGAACCAAAAGTCGTCCAAATATAATGAACTAGAAGCAGAAGGACAATAGAAAAAAATAACAATTGCTTATCAATCGTTACGGAAGGAAAATATTGAAAATAAGAAGAATGATTTCTGGCGATGGAATAGAGCTCAGAAAACTAAAAGGTGAAACGTTCGGTTAGAGTTTTTTTGACTGCATCAGTTTAAATATTGTTTTTATCGACGTTAAGACATTAAAAAGAAAAATGCTAAGATTAAAATAAAATATCCAGAAAAAATATCAAAATAAATTTTTGATTGTTTGAAATGTGAAAAAAAAGAAAGCAATTAAAAAATGTTTATCTTTGTTGAGAAATTCAAATTTTCAATAAATGAACTGAATGATTGAACACTTTCGCGACCATTACTGACAGTAAAAATAATGTTTAAACTTTAATTAAATACTTTCGTTTCTTTCACATCTTCTTGAAAATTACTGAAAAAATAAAATCTTAAGGTAACGTTGTTTAAAGACCAACATACCAAAATGGCAAAACTTTAAAAAAAAAAAAAAAAAAAAAACTTTCTGAAAATCGCGCGTAGTTTTGATGTGCGTTAAAAAAAAAAAAAAAAAAAAAAAAATAGCGGCAATTTTATTTTGCTAAGTGAAAAATATTTTCAATTTTTTAATGCAGATTTAGTTTTTTTACTCTTTATTTTTGCTTTTTTTTTTTTTTGTTGCTGTTTTACAAACGTATTTTGTGTCATCAGTGAATGAATCATGAAAAATAGTCAAGTTTCATAAACGGCACTTCGATGATTGATGAATTGAATAATAATAATAACAATATAAATAAAACCAGAATTTTTAAACTTTATTTTTTTACCGGTGTTTAAATTTGTTTTCAGTTTTTTACTTTTTAGACGAACACCATGAAAATCTTTCATTGAAAAAGAAAAGCATAACGAACGAACAAAAAAAATTAGACTTTTCTTGATTTCAACCGCACTTTTTTTCTTTCAAAACTTTAAATGATTCAAGATCAGGTAAATTGAACTAAAAAAATAATTACAAACAAAAAAAAAAAAAAGTCTTTTTTTAAAATAAAAAACGTGATCAGATAACGTTACACTGGGGATCTTTAGTTCTCTAGAGAATATTTTATTTTGATTGAAGATGCCAATATCCAACTGATCCTTAGCAAATGAAAATAAACAATCAAAATTTAAATTGGCAAGGTAAACAAAAAGAAAGGGCATTAGAATTTAGATCCGAAATAAAAGAAAATAAACAATCACTTAAAAAATGCATCCAGTTCTTTCTATAACTCAACAATAACATTCAACAAAAGTTAAAACCATCCGTTAAATTAAAAGTAAACTGACAGGCAAATTTTAGTTTTATACACATAATCTTTGATGATCCCCGAGTGTTAAGCGACACACAAAATGTCCTTTTCAGCTTTAACTTTTTTTTAACAAATCTACCCATGTGCTAGTTAGAAAGTTCACGATTATTTTTTATGCTGGAGAGCAGGTTAAGGTAAGGAAAGAAGACTAAGTGTCTAAGAGTGAAGTTTGTGTCGGTGAAGGATTTATTTATTTTTCCTAGCCATTTTTTTAAAACTAACGCAAAAACATTTATTGCAGAATTAAAAGATACGTCACAACACTTATTTTTTTACGGATATAAAGGAAAGTGATTTAAACTCAAAAAAAGAATAAATATTGCGCAAAGCTTGGAAATTAAAAAAACAGAAAATTAATGAAGAGAAAGAAACATGACGACGGTGTTTGTCAGTGCGCAAAAAAAAAAAAAAGAAGAAGAAGAAGAAAAGAAAAGAGAAGAGAACAACTATTTCTTGATAATGAAAATAATAGATGGCATCTGCTTTATTTATGTATTTGTATGTGACCTCTGGTCAAGGATAATATATGAGCAGAGGCAGGGACCACACCTAAAGATTTTAAACCAATGAACATCGGGAAATGGAACCGACCCCCAGCCACCACCCAGAAGAATAACACGTGACATGAACTGCTCGCTGCTACACGGTAACTAATTGCTAGCATTTTAACAGAGCGTGTATTTTACAGGCAAAAAACTTAAAAATGTAGGTAGTAAAACAAAATAATCTAAAAAGTTTAACTGACCAATTTCCTCTGTTGTCATTTATAGCTACTGGTACAAAAAACAACAACTAAAAAACATGACATGATGTAATCAATACAACCTATTTGACACAACGTGGCACTAACAGCCACATATACACATAGGCAATAAAATCATTGGTTATTGTTCTTATCAAGTTAGATATTAAAAAAAATATTTCGTTCTTTATTTAATCAACAAGAAAAGATAAACATAAAAACGACATTATACGTCACATTCACAAATTCCTTTAGATTTTTAGTCTTAAAAACCCAGTGTATTTGCGAGAAGTTAAGATTTACACTACAGGTGTTTAGTTTATCTATTCAGGTCAGTCATATTCTAGGATAAATTTGAAAAAAAAAAAAAAAAAAAAAAAAAAAAAAAACAACAACGAAAAACAAAACAAAACAGCTTTAGCCTTTTAAAAAACTTTTTTAATCATGCGACAGAACTGAAAAACACTGGGAAGAAGAAAAGAAAAAATATGCCCGAATAGTAGGCAGTGAAGGCTGCGTAGTAAGTAGTACAAGATAGCAATTAAACCGAACGACATTACAAGTGAAATAATGATAAATAAATAAATAACAAAAATCGCTGTGTTAAACTGTTTTTCTTTTTTGTTTTTGTTTTTGAAGGGGGACCAGACTTAAATTGATTGTCAATTACAACGGTTTTTTTAAAGTTTTATTTACACATTAATTTTAAGATTTTTATTTTAACACAGTAAAAAAATCGTATGTAAGCAAAAACAGAATTATTATTTAAAAAATAAAATGAATAAGATTCTTATTATTATAAGAATTTACGGATAACTGTTTGTAAAACCGAACCCAGTCTATTCCTGGCTGGCTGTTTTCATGTCTTTAGCTTGGTTTGTGAAGCAAAGAAAAAAGAAAGGAAGTCAAGAAAGAAGGCATATGATGAGGCGCGTACGAACACAATAATTTCAGCGCCAAGGCTGGGATTTTAAGGGGAAAATAGAACCAAGAATATTTTTCAAGTGATAGAGAAAATTGAACTACTTACTTTCTCGTATTTGGTCATTTGCTCCGGGCTAGAAGGCATGATGATGAGTTTTCGTTCGACCCGAAGGTGGAGAGACGAGATCAAGAGGACGGCTTGGAGTGTCACTAACAGAAAGGTTGAAAGCCGAGAAGAAGAAAGGCAGTCAGCGAATGAGAAACGAGAGTACTGTGCTGTGTAATTGAAGTAGTTCTATATGACTGGCTGCTGAACTGATTTTGCTTGTGTCTTAGTCCGGGATTGGTGATGGATCGGAGCCGTGCCTGTTTTTACTTTCCCACTGTTGTGTGTATTCCTGTTTTACTGACTTTCTGTTATTCTCTTGCACAGATTCTGTTCAAACTGAGCCTGTGGTAGTCGTTGTAGTAGCGAGAGATAAGTCTCGCAGAAGGAATAGTAGTGAGAGAGAAGTGTTATCGGGGTGGTTGTTAAAGATTATTGTTATTGGTAGCATTTTTTAGTTAGTAACTGCGATGTTGCAGAGTATATGTGGCGGCTACTAGTTAAGCCGTCACTACTCCTACTGCATGAAGAACGATCAATCCAGTGGCAAGCGACTATTGTTTGCGCTTATCAGTTTTTTTATTTTTAAGATCATTTTTTTAAATATTTGACTAAAAAATTAACCATACACACCTGGAAGAAACACATTTTCCAGACAACCGTATTTTTCTTGGTAAATCCTAGTTTTTACTAGCTACGTAAATAATTTGAATTTTTAAATTTTAATTTATCACCTCGCCAAAGTCACTGACCGCCTCATATTTTTTTTTTAATTGAGCTAAAAATCTAGTAAATAACCATATTATTCACCTATGTATTGGAAATCCAAGATACCTTTTTGAGACTAAATAACTTCCACTACTGAAGGATAAAAAACGAACTTTACAAAAACGGAAGGTTTAAAAAAGCTTTAAGACTTGTTAAAAAATTGAAATTTGGCTTTCTGATTCGGCTCTTTGATTCTATTTGAACAATCTACTGAATGAAAACTTGCTGCGTATATTTGAAGAACACGACGTTAAAACAAAGTTTTTTCTTTTTTGTTTTTTAAAAAAGAAAAAGAAGACAAGAAAAAAGTAGTCTGGTAGAGATTCCAAATCAAAAATATTTCATCAGATTTTTTAAAAACGCGAATAATTTGAAATTTTGTAAGTTTTGCTTTAAAAATGGGTTCTAGGGATATATCATCATAATTGTTTGATAAACAAACTTTCTTTTCCGATGAGCCACGACTCGTTGACTACTTTTTGCAAACGAACTGTTGTAGTTTACAGTACTCAAGTCAAGTGGATTTATTTTTTAGTCATTTTTTAGTTTATTGCTGTTATTAACTAAACCAAATTTTTAATTTTATACTATTTTTAAACGTTGGTGAAAATTGTACAAAATAGTCTTAAGGAAATTATTCAGCCCTTCAACAAAAATTTATTATTACAATGAAATTGAAATATTTTTCTTTGGGCTGCTTTGTCATTTGGGAGGTACAGGTCTCGTACAGCATTTTGAATCGGGTTTTAAAATTTAACATGGCATTTATTTGTAAAATAATTAGCTGTTAAATTTACAAATGTCATGTTTGTTAATTAAAGTATGTTTTTTAAGCTGTAGCGACTATAACTTTATTCGTTTTTTTTTTTTTTTTTTTTTTTTTTTTTTTTGAAATGAATGCATTGCCATTATTCACTTACCCACTGTTTAAAAAAAAAAAAAAAAAAATCGGAATTATTCAAGAATTTTCGGTAGTTATTTTTTTAATGACTGGATTGTAATAATAGATTATTATGCTTATTTTATTAGAAAACTTTGTGGAAATATTTTTGTTAAGTTAGTTTGACCGCCCCTTTTCGATATCTCGTGTGTACCGTCTGGTGGCATAGTGGGGGGGTTACTGCTTAAAAATCACTGAAAATTTTTTTTTTATTTCTATAAGAAAATTATGCAATATCCAATGTGAACATAAAATGAAAATTAGTTTTGAACCTTACCAAAAATGATTCAACTAACATATATAAAATAACTATGCATGCAGCAACTCGAAAAAAATAATGTGTTTCCATGTTTTTCCAGAAATAAAAGCTACACACTTATTTTAAAAAAAAAAAAAATGATTGTAATTTTTTATTGCGATTTTGAAATTCATCCCGTTGCTTTTCGTAAAATAAGTTCTTTTTAAATAAAGACCTGTTTGAAGAATCGAAAGATGTAAAAAAAAAAAAAAAAAGTCTTCAAATACCATTTTCGAGTGTGAACGTTGTTTTTAAAAAGACTTTTTTTCCCTTTTTACAACTGTTATTTATTTTATTTTATTTTTTTTGAATCGATGTATAAAATAAAAATCCTAAATTGCCGTATTTGACTGACTAGAGAGACTTCCCTATCGGGAGAGTAATAATACGATATGATAATTCAATAACTCTTACATTCAGAATAATTAAAAAAAAAAAGACCTCATTGATTGCAATTGCAATCAATGAGGTCTTTTTTTTTTATTAGGCTTGGCTATAAAAGTAAGAAAATAAAAACTGAATTCAAAAGTTAACAAATCTATCATTTCACTAGTTTTAATTTTAATTAATTTCTTATTTATACTTCTTCTACAAAACTATTGCTTATATAAGGTCAAAGATCATTTATTTTTAAACATAAATACTGTTGTAGGCATCGAATGATCCCTTTCTTCCCACTGTATGGGTGATGGGAATTGAATTATTTTTTTTGAGGTATTGTTCGGTGAAGGTTGGCTACTAATGTTTTGAACTCATTCTCTGTACGAGTTATTAAATTAACATGCAAGAAAGCTTGTTGATAATTATTTTCTTCTTCCATTGTGCACTGGATCGAAAGTCTTATTGAGTTCACAGGGTCCAACAGTATTTGTACAGCTTCCTGCTGCGGCCATAGTTGGCTTTAGTGGTGCCCTTCATAAAATCTTATAGAATAAAACGTGTTCTTAAACTTAGTTATATAAGGTTAAAGATAATTTATTTTTAAGCATAAACAATACTAATTTCTTGATTGCTGTAGTGTTGGTCCCTTGTACTTATTTAAATTTTACGCATGCTTTTTATTGGCGTGACTGTAGAAGGCTCTCGCTCACGTTATTTTTTTCAGCAGAAAAAAATTTATTACAAAATCCAGTTAATCCTTAAATTTATTAATTTACTTTTTAAAAAAATCTATAGGATAAGTATTACATTTTTAAGAAATTTTTAAATTTATTGTTTTGATTATTATTATTTACGGATTACATTTAGGCTATTATTATCCTACAAATAAGTTTAGTATCAAATTCATTTAAATTATTTTTAAAATGCCTTTTTAAGTTTTTTTGAATTTTTTTTAACCTTGCGTTCAACATGTGATGTTTCTAGTGATTTTCTAAGCCTGGCTTAGATGTGGCACAAGGCCGAAAGTATGGGGCACCCAGTGAGGATCGAACTCACTACTCAGTCGTTTTGATCTAGCAAGGCAAGCTTTCTCTAACCATTACACCACGTCGAGGTGCCCACCATGTAATGTTTCTATGAATACATTTTTTCCATCTTCTTTTACTGCATACCCTGTGAAACAAAATTATCAGACATGTAATAAATTTCCACTTATTCTAGATAAAGTGCTTGCTTTAAGCTGTAAAAATACTTCAGATCTTTTTTTTAAAGCCTCACCAAAATATTAGTCGGTAAGCTGACACCATTTCTTTTAACTTTCTTACTTATACTTTAAAATCACTCACAATCAAACCACACATAGTCTTCATAGTTAAAGAATTAAGAATCAGCAAAGAGCATTCAGATTATAATCTGAGAATTCTTGAAACCATTTATATTAAGTCTAAGCACTCTCTGTAAACAGAAGGAATTGCTGCTGAGCCAAAATGCCATCTGCCTGCAACTTATACTGCTGATTCTATGGTAATAATAATTCCCTTTTTTTCAGTCATACACATACTTTTTGCCTTCGATTGACTCTGAAGAGCAAGAAGTGATAAGCAGTAACTTCATTTTTGATCATTCTTTTTTTTTTTTTTTTTGTTATTTCTTTTTTGTTGTTAAATTTTTTTCGATTTGCCACTTTACAGCGATTAATTTGAATTTTTTTATCCTTGCTCTTTAACGCATTAGTTCCTTATTTTTATATTTTTTTTGTATATATTTATATGTGTTTTTAAAATGTCTGTTTTTAAGGCTTTGATAACATATTTTTACCACCACAGATTAATTTAATGTAGTGTAGATTTTTGTTTAAGAGGTTCACTGTTTGCCCATAGCTGGGGCACTAACAGGTGCTACCAATCACAGTTTACTCGGATTCACAGGAGTCCGCTAAATATTGTTAGTAGAACAAATGTACCAGGAGGTATAAAATGATAATACTTTCCATTCTTGCAACAATAAGACTTAGACCACTTTGCATAAGTCAAATAAATAGAATTTTTTTAATCAAAAAAGAAAACTTTATTGTGTATTCCAAAGTGAAAACATACTAGATTGTTAGTATTTTGTGTGACTTCCTTTAGCTTGAATAATGTCTTCAATCCGTGACACAGAAAATGTGTACAAATCCTTTAATAATTTCGTGAATATATTTTTAAATTCTGTCCACACTTGCTTGATAATATTTATACCCGGGTTGTGTGCTCGCCAATCTTTTAATGCCTTTATATTTTCCTCAGCTAGATATTGTTGAGTTGCACGTGCTTCATGACATGGAGCTCTGTCAAAAAATCGTCGATATTCAAATTAGGAATCAAGTGTTTCTTTTTTGGGTTTTTTTTTTTTTAAATCATTTCAGAAGATAGATGGCGATAGATGTTGTATTTAAACCTTTGAAGGTTGTAATCAGAGAAGCAAAGAAACGGAAGGGAGTTCCACAGGCGGGAAATGCGAGAAAAGAAACTGTTGCAGTAGAAGTAGCGGTTACATTTACCTAATCAACAGTAAAAGGGTGGGAACTAGATACCAGTCTAGTAGCACGCTTAAACACACGTAGTCCGGGCACTAGGGGAAAATGCTCGGCAGAGGAGTAGTCATGAAAATTTATGTAGAAAAGACAGAGGGAAGCCACGTCACGTCGGTGTGAAAGTGACTGAAGTCAAGATGCCAAGTCAAGATCAATTACATTGCAAATCCTTCTTTGGATTATGTCAAGATGTGAAGATGAGTAGCAGGTGTACCTGACCAGATATGGCAACAGTATTCAATGCACAGACGAATGGTAGATTTGTAATTATACAAGATGGACTCTGACGAGAAAAACCTTCTGATACGACACACTGACCCAACTTTCCTTGCGGTAGATGCAGCTATTAATTCGATGTAGTCATACTACTTTAAGTCAGTTGAAAACATGACCAAGAAGGCGCAGTGTGTTGCTTTCCATGAGTCTAGTATCAGCCATGCTGATGGTGGACAGGAAAGTTTCTCTCTGATGAGTAAAAGAGAGCAGTTTCGTTGTAAAGGCATTAAAGTTTACGAGCTATTTCCTGCCCAGTTAATCACTGATTGGCGATCCATTTCAAGGACATCGTCTAGGTTAACTTTGTCAACTCTGACGGATTTGCTATTGAGACAGGAGTAAATGGTAGTTTATATCAGCATAAATGCCTACTTGGAAACTAATGACAGGGAGATTATTGATGAAGATCAGAAAGTAGGTCGTGAGAGGTAAGATGCTTAACTACGTCAGCCTCGAATACTTTGCTGAAAAGTGGCAGTAGGCTAATAGGGCGACAGAGCTGTCAAAATGTATTTCAGAGTTTTTAAAAACAGGAACTACAGAGGAGTACTTCCAATAGGCAGGAAGCAGCGAGGCAATAGTTTGGAGAGAACTGGACCCAGCTCAGGAGCACATTTCTTTAGGACGATGGCTGGAATCCCGTCATCTCCGTTTGCTTTATAGGAGTCTAATTTAGAAATAATGCCTGAGACATGTGGCGGAGTTATGTACATATCACTCTGTAGAGACTCTGTTCTAGAAGGGAAATCAGATGTGGGTAATCCAAATGAGTCTAGTCTTGAGCTGGAAGAGAATTTCCGATCAAAGCATTCAACCTTATCTGCTGTAGATGTCAGGACTTCGAATTGATTGAATAAAGAAGCGATGAAGGATTTGAAGTTGTTCTGCGCACTCTTGCAGAGACGCCAGTAATCTCTAGTACTGAACTTTCGAGATTGTATACGTTGTTTTCATTTTATCAGCAAACAGTAACTTCGCTTCATTGAGGACATGTCTGCACTCGTTACGAGCAGAGACAACGGGACGTCTGTTGTAATCAGATGTGTCGCTCTGGTACAGCCGGAATAAATGATTCCCGTGTGCTATAGCGGCTGCGCAAGGAAATGAATGAGGTTTAACTTGGTATCTCCTTGCTGAAATGAAAGCATGCAGGCTTTCACCCAAGAGGAGACCTCAGACGCGCATTTTTGAACAGGATGATTAAAAACTGCATCCCAAGGGAAGTCACGTAACGAGTCCCAATTTGCACTTTGATAACAGAAAGATATTCTGTCTGGTAGGGAAGCGGAGAGAGATGTTTACAGAAACTACTGCATGATCACAGTTGCCAAGAAGGCAGAGCTGCAAAGTACGACTTGAGTTTGAGATAGAGTTAAAAAAAAATAGATCTAGAAGAGAAGCGTGTCTATTAGGGTTACTGGGGAAACGCGTGAGTGATTGAGTAGTTGAGAAATTAAGAGTTTGACTTCCAGCGGGGTCAGTGACTGTTTAAGCCACCTGGTATGGTGGGCATTAAAGTTATTGCGTACAAATATATTTGCAGACAAGTGTAGGGAGATGGCCTTTATCAGAAATACTATCTAACACGCAACAGTCATGGGAGGAAGGGGAACGGTAGAGAAAGAAGAGATAGCTGACTGAGTTAAGACAGACACACATTTAAGACTGGTGTGAAAAGAGAATTCCCTAGAGAACGGGAGATGTTCATGGACATAAACTCCCAGTCCATGTAGATATTAGAATTCTTCCTAAGGAGAGGAAGATAACCAGGAATCGAGAAATTAAACGAGAGGATTAAAGAGTTAAGATTAGTTTCACAGAGAGCTAGGATGTCCGGATACTTTTCGAAGTAGAACGATTCCAGACTACAGAAGTTGATACGGATACTCTGAATATTGGAGAGAAAAAGGTTAAGGGGTTTAGATTTATATCTTTGGCATTTCATGTTGTGTTGTTTTGGTAAGGAGAGGCTTAGGGGAGTAGTAGAAATCTGTCGTCTAATGTAACATGTGCAGGAAGAGAACTTAAACAGACTGCAACATAGCGTGGAGTCGGGGTTACCCATTGGAGGTGTTTGCAGAGATACCCTCCCATGCGCGACATGACACTACAATAACTGATATTATACAACTGTTGATCAGAGCAGCCTCTCAAGACGCTACGCTAGCTACCAGTTGGGAACAGCAACCAGAAAACTGCCAGTTTAGTACCTTCAATAAGAAGAAACGTTGCTACCATCTTCACATATCAGAAAAAAAAAAAAAATCATGACAGCACCATTATTAAGGCCTGAGAAAAAGAAATGAACCGAGAACCCCTTCCTAAACAAGAAACAAGTTATACGCCTCTACTCCTGTTCAAGAGAATGGGGAAGAGTATGGACTGGGCGAGAGGGAAGCCTATCTACTCCTATTAAAAAACAAACAAACAAAAAAAAAAAAACAAATAAAACAAGCAAACAAAAAATACAAAAAATACAAAAACAAAACAGTACAAAAAACAAAACAAAACAGTCCTGGTTCTGATCAGCAATTCAATATATATAATATTTAAGTTCGCGTTCACTTTCGTTTACTTTCTAGAATCATCATTTTTTATATATCCACAAAGCGTTATACTCTGGCCTCCAAACTTTACTGTTTTTTAGTATAACAGAACTCGCGCGGAAAATAAATTTAAATTTCCTCACAGCAGTTTTTTCTTTTTCTTTTATGTTTAACGGCCCTTACTTGTGAGCTTCATAGTAAACTTCATATTAAAATTCATAGTCGAAAGATGTACAGCAAAACTAGCAGAAAAGGTTTCAGATCCTTCTGATAGCCATTTGAACGATTCCTACTTCATCATTTTGAGTAAAGCATTGTCTTAGATTATCGTCCCAGATATCTTATTTTCGAAGTGTCTGACAAACATCCTTCACTTTCCTGCAGTCACCAAAATTGTAATAAGACCACTTATGTCGTGAGTAGATTAAACCAATGACATGATTGGATGAGGAATAATATATATAAACATTAAATTAAAAGTTTGTGTATGTTACTGAAAAAGAAACAAAAGAATATATATTCTGTGATTATAGGTCAATATATATATATATATATATGTGTGTGTGTGTGTGTGTGTGTGTGTGTGTGTGTGTAACACTTTTCAGTGATGCCTACACCCGGTGGTGTAACCACATTTAACGATCCGGTCCTCAGTGTCTTAGAACGACCCTTTAGCCATGGGCTAACTCTGCGCTGGTGAATGCTGACGTAGGTGGCTGTTGGTCGCTGGCTGCTTCGATCCATATCAACTGCGCTCACGCTGTGTTCTTGATCTAAGAGCAGTAGAAGATCGAATGTTGTCGTAGTCTCGCAGCGTCGGTCAAACCGTGGTGGTGGGGGGCTATATAAGGAAAAAATATCTTCACGACGACAATAAATAAAACGAGAGATTCGTGGGGTCAGTCTTATATTTGTCTATATAGCTCTTGGTACAATAAATCTTAACCCTTCCCACATCAATCTCTGTAGTGACACTGGGCTTTGTCTAAACGTCTGGAAGGTTGGATTCAAAGTCTTGGAATCAGGAATTCTGATTGGCAGCTGACGTGGGTTTCAAAGGCACTCAATGTGGGATCTTAACCGAAAGTCAATAATCTCCCCAATATCGTCTGCTTATATGCACTTTGGCTCAAAACTGGCGTGAGGCCGAAGGGTTCTGGGAATTCGGTGATTCCCCCATTTTCATTCAATAAGTGGTTTTTTTTTTGGGGGGGGGGTTGTTTCTTGCTTCTGCTTTCTTAATCAACTTTCCAAATTTGGAAAATTATCCACCTTCTTTGGGAGAAGTCCCAAGGATTGCTTTTCCCTTTAACTCCCACTTGCTTCACTTCACAACTCGCGCCGGCACTGATGGGGCCAAAGTCTGCCATTTCCTCCTTCCTTTCTAGCATTCAACATCATCCCACTTCCCAGGGAATACATTATTGTCTATGTAATTTTTAAAACGCGTAGGCACAAGGGCGGAGTTCCGTTCCAGCCATTAACTTTAATTCTCCGAATCTCTTCTATTTTCCTGGAACTATCTCCGTCCAGCAAAAATACAAACCAGACTACGGATGACAGAATTTGTTTTCATAATTCAAGTTTTAATCGTACAGTACATCCGACGCGTTAAGAGAAATTCGTTCTCATTTTAACATTCCGAGCAGTAGATATATATTTGTTTACCTAAATTTTCAACAAAGAGACTTTCTCTTTTCCATCCCTAGGTCGGTCGGCGTCTTAGCGAAAATTCAAACCAGATCTCTTTCTTGGCATGACATGACAGATTTTCATAACTTCAATCCTAAGAATAAAGGTTCGTTCCTTTTTTTTCGTTTTCGTCAACAAAAAATAGGATTCTCATCTGATTTTCTTTCCGTTAATAATATGTTTTTGTAACTTTTCCAGGAAGATAAACTTATTTCTCAAATCTGTTTTCGACCAGACTCTCGATAGATAAGAAAAATAAACTTTTAAGAGAGAAGAAATCTAGACGTCCAATTCTCTCTATCTTTCAACCTACTTTTCATTCTCTTTTCCGTTTTCTGGTTAGAATTAATGTTTAGCAGCTTCACCACCTCAGTGCCACGTGTGTGTTTGTGCCTATGAGCTATGAAAAAATAAATCATTATGCTTTAACTTCGTATACGTTCTGATGTCACCTGCGAATAAAAAGAAATCGAACAGGAAGTTGATTTATTCTTGTCACTAATTTGAAGGTAGGTATGCAGAAGACCGATTAGTCCATCACCAATGTAGCCAGTAACAATGCAACCATAAATGCTATGAGCTGTAGACAAATATTTTTTAAATTACTCCAAAATTAAAATCCAACTTATTTTCAACTACAATCAAGTGCAATTATTATAAATAGGAGGCTTAATTATAACAATCACTGTAATAATGTAAACTCTCAGAGTGAGAGTGCAGAAAAAAAATTAAATAAATAAGAACGGACATTTATAATAAATATTTTAAAAATTCATACTCCGCCATTAATAGGAAACGGCCTTTCCACCAAAGAGAATCCATTTTTTTTAGCAACTATGAAATACAGAAAGGGGAAGTGTAAAGTAATAAAAATAATAAACACAAACACACTCGAAAAAAGAAAGGTATAATATAGAAAATGTTCCATTGCGAACAATAATCAGACATTTATGTTTTTATGCCTGTTTTGGATATATCTATTACACGGACATCCGAATATGTACATTTATTCATTTCTGTATCTTGCTGGCTTACCTGTGTTCCTTCCTAAACGTGTCCGTATTGGGCTCGTAACTGTATGTAATTCTTTCACGTTTACTTCTGCTTCAGTATTATTGTTGGTTTCTTCAGATAGCGTAGAAATTTCCTCCATGAAGTTCCGATTATCAGCTACTGACTGAAGACTAGGAAATGAGTAGGTAGATAGGGGTTTGTCGCAAAAAGCGTCTGTTGTGCTGACAAGTTTTGCCATGCCATGTCTTTACTTCGTAGGATCGACCTGATAATTGCTGGGTAAACTCAGTCTCTTCCCACTTTGTTGAATTTGGTTTTAGTTGTAGAACTGGAACGGCATCACCCATTCAGAGGTTCTAAGTTCATCACCAAAGTCCTAATGTCTCAGACTCTTATTTACTTTGCTGACACTTCGGCAGAATATGAGCAGGGCGGCCATAATTTGCTTTCTGTTGTTGCGAACTACACCTTGTTTTGCCCGCCAAATAGTGTGTTTAGCCCTTCATTTGGCAAGTTCGTTAGGTTCAGCAATCCTATGAGAGGATCCTCCGCAGAGATTCTGCACTTACACAATAAGCACTTCATAATTTTGACTGTTGTTCCATTAATTTGGTTATTACCGGGTGAGATCGTTTCATGTCCAAGCATCTATTCCTTGGCAATTTTCCCGAAGCGATAGGATGGGTTCCATTATCAAAGACTAGAACGTCCATCATGCCAAAGCCTTAAGACACTCTATCATAGCATCTGAGGTCGGTGCGGCAAGTCGATCAACTTCAATGAAGTTGTTGTTTGTGGTAATTGTGACTACGACACCCCACATCATGAGATCGGTTGTAACTTTCTTCCATGGTCTTTCTGACACCGCCGTGACATTTCGGGGTTATGCTGACTGGCGGTCTGAAAATGTGCATGTGGCGAAAGTCTCCACATATTGCCTAATTTCAGCTATCAAATCTCTTGCTCCCCGTAAACAGGTATTAATACCCAGATAGTGTGAGAGTTCATCTTCATTTCTGGCTGCACAGCACTGTGAATAACAATCCTTTATTCACACAATATTAATACATTCTGTACCGTTAGTTCATCCCGATAGTCGAAGAATGGCTTTATATTGTCGGGTATCTGTTTCCTTTCATTAGGTCACCCCTTGGCAATAACTGTGGTAAACGCCATCATTGTTGTGTGCTTGCGGTTGTAACCCAGCCTATGGTCTTGTATTGAACGCAGTGTTGTTTACCACCAGTAGTAGTTGTTGGCGCACAAGATAAGGCCTCCTCCAGCGGAATCTCTTTTCCTCGTTTAAACAGTAGTGAAAAAAATATTACTATGCCAGCAACAGGAGGTTTTGCAGTTTTTGGGACGCTCTCGACAATGGTTTTTCACAGATCGACACTAGTGGTTTGTGATCCTTCAGAATCTTCATGTGCCTTCTATACGTGTAGTGATAGAATTTTTCTAGGCCATACACCTTTGCCAACATTTCTTTTTCTGTTTGTGCATATCGTCGTTCTGCTTTTGACAATGAACGACTTGCATATACAACTCTTAGACCATATTGACAGGCATCATTTCCCAGTATCAAGTTCTCTCGTGGCTTATAGTATGTGAGGACTGGCGAATGTTACTTGTGATTCCGATCATATTCATGCAGTATCCTTTTTTGTGGGGTCCTGAAGGGGCTTGATGATATACGCTGAAGTTGAGAATAAACTTAACTATATAATTGACCATCCCCTGAAATCTGCGCAAACTTCCATGTCTTCCATTTCGGATAGTATGTACTTTCTATGGGTCTACCTTAATGCCTTTGCTAGTAATCCTATGTCCCATGAAGGTGAGAGCATTCAAACCCATCATTAATTTTGCAGGGTTGAGCCTGAACCTAGTTCTACGGCATCTTTCAAACAGTAGTTGTATATGTTTGTCATGCTCTTTCTGAGTTCGACCGAATACTACAGTGCCATCCATAATGATAGCTGTTCCTTCCATGCATTGAAATTGTTCAAGCAGCATCTTCTGAAAGATTTCAGAAGCAACATTCAAGCCAAATGGTAATCACAACCAACTAAATCGCCAAAACACGTCTGAAAAGTAGTTAAGTTGCTGGATGCATCGTCAAGTTTAAAATGCAAATATACTAAAAATAAATCTGCCTTAGTAAATAATTTGTCATTTTTATGTCGTGTAAAACATTTATTCGTATAGACATAATGTAGTGCTCACGGAGAGGAGCTTTGTTAAATTCATGAAAGTCCAAACATATTCTTTGTGAACCGTCTTTCTTGTTAGTGATGACCAACTGATTAGTGGTTTCACTAGAGATTTGTTCCACATTCTTAGGAATCCCTGGTACGGCTTAATGTGCTTCGTATATTTTGCATGGAGCATGTTGACAGCTATTCCAGTGTCAAACCAGAAGACTACTTTCTTGCACTTTAACATCTTGCACTTAGTGTCCTTGCTTTTCTTGCTTACAAAGTATTAAGTCAATATAGATGACTAGGACTAATTACCAATGCTGCATATCTTCACGATTATTTTAATTGAATGGTAATAGTAATGGTAATATTAGTCATATCCCTATAAGGAAACATTTGGCATTCATTGACCGTGCAACCTTTACTGCTTTCGGATGAAATTTATAAAATCTTTCTCTTAAAACAATTAATTACTTTTCATTTTTTATGAGAAGCGATTAACAAATCCTCACAATCATCACAGACGGTGAGTTAGTTGAATTGCAGCCTGTGCCATAAGGAAAGAACATAAAAACCAACGCTTAATTTCAGTGATATTAGACTGGAGATTAGTTGATATTTTGAGCGAAAATTGTTAAACACCCATTTCCAAATGGTGACAATTATAGGCTATAGGCCACGGTCGATTTTCGTTTCATTCCGTGGACATAAAATTTATGAAGTTGAAATGAAGAATAGATTTATTACTGTGTCTGAGAAAGATAAGAGAAAGCTACTTGCCATAGCACAAGATATTCTGAACCTTTCTCACAGAGGAAATTTGTTTTTACCAAAGCATTATGCACTGGGAATGGCTGTTCGACACTGGACTGGTCAGTCAAAACTTATAGCCATTTTAAATGGGTTTGGGCACTCTATAAGCCACAGCACAACTCTAGAACTGGATACGGCTTTGGCTGAACAACAACTATCAAAAAGTAGTATCCAGAGGGTTTTAAAAAGAAAACTTTTACACATTTAGCCTGGGATAATAATGACTTTGGAGAAGAAACTCTGGGTGGTAAGGGAACAAACCATAATACAAATGGGATCATAGTGCAGCAGCTAACTTCTGATCACTTATCACATATTGAAGATGTCGCAATAGAAAAAGACCAGCCCCAAATGATCAGGAGTAAGAAGCGCCGTGTGATGCTAAATGAAGCGCCCATACCAGAATATTATGTGGCAAAAAGAGTAGGCCCTTTCCTACCTTCAGTTTCAATTGACAGCATTCAAAATGCTTTATTTAAATCATTTTGTGAGACCAAAACAAGCATTACTGATTTGGCTATGACCATGATCAATATGCACTGTGAAAGTGACAACCAAAACACTACTCCAATTCCAGGTTGGACAGGTTTCAATATTATTTTATTACAGGAACAAATATCACCAAAAAGCAATATTGGATATTTGCCTGTGGTCAATGGTAACCCAACTCAACTAAGTACTGTGAATGCAGTATTTTTGAAAAGTCTTGCTATTGCTGATGAGCTTGAAACTGAATGTATTGTATTAACATTTGATCTTGCATTTTATGCTAAAGCACAGCAAGTACGTTGGAATGATGCCATGTATATGCAAAAAAACAGTTGTCAGACTTGGTGAGTTCCACACCTGCACGTCGTTTCTCAGTGTGATTGGAAAGCGCTTTGAAGATTCGGGGCTAGCTGATGTCCTACTTGAAGCTGGAACAGTGGCACAAGGATCACTACCTGGAGTCATGAAAGGCAAGCACTATAATCGAAGTGTCAGAGTCATAAAAATTATGTCTGAAGACTTAAGGAGGAAACTCCTATCTACTTTTATTGAAACACAAAGTGAAGAAGAAAAAGCTAAATTCATTGCATTGTCTAAAAATTTATATTATGCTTTTCCCAAAACACAATTCCAAGATCTCTGCACATCAAATGATTTTAAAGAGTTTGAAAGCAAACTATCCTTATTTATTCAAGAGAGATGCAGCCAATTTCCAGCTTTTGGATGAGTTACTTGAATATGGCAGATTTGTTTTTAAATTTTATTCGTGCTACACAAACAGGAGATTGGGCCCTTCACCTTAATTCAGCAGCAGAAATGGTACCTTGGTATTTTGCATATGACCATTTGAACTATGCTAGATATCTTCCTGTTTATATCTATGAGATGCTTGCTGTTCCAGATACCCACCCTGCAATAGCAAAGCATCTTGCTCCTGGGGATTTTGTAGTTCAGCAACAAAACCAGTACCCCTTTAGTCAGACGGCAATGGACCAGACGATTGAACAGACAATGAATAGAGATAGCAAGACCAGAGGTAGGTAGATTGGATTCTCAAATAATGCCAATGCTGTTCATCGTTGGATTTTATCTTTTAATCAACGTGCTCAAATCTCTAAAAACTGTACTGAAATGGCTGGAAAAGGAGAGGGCTGCCATAATAAAAAAAGACACGGAGTAGTTCTCGATATCAAAAGGATGAAGCAGATATTCAGAGTGTCATGCAGAGAATAGAGTCTATGCAAAATCCATTTGCATATTGGGAAAAAGAATTAATTAACATTGCATCTGGCCAAGTAGCATCTTCTGAAATTAAAGATGACATTTTGACAGCACATGAACAAGGCTGTAATATTTCTAATCAGTTTGTTCAACAACGACTAATTTTGAAAAATGTGGAGTTGAATGCACCATTAAAATCAATGAAGATAAAAACTTTTAGTGATCTTCAGAAAAAACATTCACAACAAAAGAGCAAGAAGGAAGCAGATTGCTTGAAAGCAGATAAAGACCTTCTCACTAGGCTTCTTATAGTAGTAAGAACCCGAAAAGTTGACCTGGAAGAATTTTTTTCGCATTGCCTTTCAGAGTTCCCATCTAGCCTAAGTAACATTGATGGTTCTTTGCAGCGTACCAACAAAGCTGCATTATTTCATTATTTGCTTGTAAAGTTTCCTGATATGAAAATTAACAATATTCCAAAAAATGCAGCACTGATATTAGATGGAATGGCAGTAATTCAACAGCTTGCAGGCCATGTTCCATCAAGGTTTGGTGAGCTAAGTATTTATGTTTTTAGATATGTAATCAAGCTTGCTTGTACTTATATGTCATCAAGAGTTGACTTTGTCTGTGATAAGTACAATCCATGGAGTATTAAAGACTCTGAAAGAAAACGCCGTTTGATTACCCCATGCCACCTATTACGTGCTCTGAATGGAAAACAGAAAACACCGGTACAATTTCGAAAATTCCTCATGTCTGGTGAAAATAAAGAATCCCTCCTCTTATTTATGTTGATGCATTGGAAAAAATTGCCAGCAGAAGAATTTCATGGAAAAACTGATTGCTTCATTTAGCCAAGGATGTTTCATGCTGTGTCCTCATAGTGACACAAATGAAGTAATCACAGAAACTTTGCTAGAATTAACAACTGACCACGAAGAAGCCGATACCCTTCTTTTGCTTCATGCAAGGCATGCATCAACTGCTTTCCTTTCCATTATCATAAAGACTCCAGATACGGATGTTTTTCTTCTTTGCCTTGCTCATCAAAATGAATTAAGCTGTGATTTATATATGGCTACTAATACCAACCGATCATCTTGTTTGATCTCTATTAAATCAGTTGCAAAGAAATGTGGACCTGCTCTTCCAAGTGCCTTACTTTCTTTGTATGCATTCACTGGCTGTGATACTGTTAGCTGCTTTAAGGAAAAGGGTAAAATAAAACCCTTTGAGTTAATGAAAGAAACAGAGGAATTTCTTCAAACTTTCACACTTTTAGGCTGCAACTGTCACCTGACAGAAGATTTGTTCCAGCAACTAGAAAAATTTGTGTGCTGTCTATTTGGACAGAGAAATATTTCTTCTGTAAATACTGCTCGTTTTAATATTTTTCATATGTCTGGAAAATTGGATAATACTCTACCACCTTGCCAAAATAGTTTACAGTTACATGCAGAAAGGGCAAATTACCAGGCTGTAATTTGGCAACAATGTATTCACATTAATATTAATGCTCCTTCTGCAACAAATCATGGCTGGAAATGTGAAGATCAAAAATTTGTTGTTCAGCCTTGAGCAGCCTTCCTAAAACTCCATCTACCTTGATGAACTTAGTAAAGTGTAACTGCAAGAAGAACAGCTGTAACTACAGGCATTGTTCTTGTGTTCGTCAAACACTGCCTTGTACCAACCTTTGCCAGTGTATAGATTGTTTTAATGTACTTAAAAAATAATGAAGTGCAGCAGATTAATGAAATAGAAGATTCTGACTCCTCAGAGGGCGAATGATAAGATGAGCTTGCAGCATTAGAGGACAATCAATTATTTTTCAATTCCTTTTATAAATGTATTACTTGATAACAATTATTTCAACATAACTGAAAAAAAACTCTTATTACAATATATTTTTAATATATATAGTCAAAGTTAGTCTAAACATTAAGATTTCTATATCAGTCAATGTGTATGTGTGACAAAATTACATCAAAAAGTAAATGGCAGTCCAAAATGAAGAAAAGTCAATCACCAGAAGTATTTGAAAACAGTTCTTCCATCTATGATTTTTGGAAGGCACAAGATTTGGAAACATATATAAAGGTTTTTCATGTTTTTTTATCAAATTAATGTACATTGCAATGTTTTACAAGGTTATTCGAATTTGAGAAACTCACACGACAATAGAAAGTAACGTTTTCATTGTTATGGCTTTATGCAAGTCATTTTATTTACTGAAAATTTCTGATTAAATAAATTAACACATAATATAAGAGCATAGATATATCAGCTTCTTGTTGATACACTTAAATGTGCTAAAAACTTATTTAAAGTTCATTTACATGAAGTAAACCATGAAAATGGACTTTTTCCGTAAATGACACACCCTGTATTATCTACCCTTTTCTGAAGCAGTGCGCACATTTAGCCCGGAGATCTCTTCAGATTTGAAATCAGCACGAAAAATACTCCTAGAAACACTTGAAATTTTCTCATATGAATAAAATGTCCACGAACTCAAAATCTAAGCCCTTTTTTGGCCTCTGGCCCATAGCCTATTAATGTTACAAGAACAAATTTAAGTCGATTACTTTAGAATGCTTTCGCAAAAAGAATTTAAATTTGCAAAAGAAAATCGAGTTACACTGCTTTCATAAGGCATAGTATTTACCTAAACAAATAAAGATTTTGATAAATATATAAATTATTTAATGAACATAATTACGAATTTAAACATAAGTCCTTACACAAAAATCAGTCAAGTTTATTTAGTAATTGATCGCCATAAATTCAACGAGACCAACCGTTACAGGCGGTAGTTTAATTGAATTGTGATCCGTGATTGTCTACATTTCCAGAGATACGAAGAAGGCACAAAGAATGACGAGAAATCAGACACCAGACTTCTTAAAAATCATGCTTTACTCAACAGATAGAACACAAAAACATTGTCAATAAACGTTTAAGACATTGGAGGTCATTTCTCACATGAATAAGATAAAATACAAAATGCACCTACTGAACAGAAATCGTAAAAGTAACGAATGATACAAGAAGCATGTTTAATTGCATTGGAAGAAAAATTCTTGTTACCCATGTCCTCTCTTTCCTTCGTACTAAAGAGAGGCTGATGAGGATTTCAATTTTTTGCTTTTAGCCATGAAATGTTTTATGTTCTTTTTATACATCACGAAAATAACAGCAAACTATATTTTATTTTACGATATATTCTTTACGTTTTTAAAAGGTTACACATAATCTTCGTAGTATTATAATGCTATGAAATAGTAGCATTTTAGTTAATATTTAATCTGTGGATAGACAACCTTTTACTCTTCTGACTAAAAGATAATTAATCAAGTGCTAAACCTATTGCAACACCTTGTTCTGTCAATTAATAGAACTAGCATTCTTATCTTTATCACAATTTTTCACCTGATATATCTAGTCTCCCTTTTGTGTATAGGTATACAAAAATAGATATCTGCACTTATAATAAAGTGTCATGTAAATGAGATGCCGGCAGACTAGAGGCGCGTCCCTTTCCTTATCTCCCATGGCGAGAGATAATGGCTTCATATGGCTACCCTTGGTGAAATAATGTGACATTCAAATAAAAGTATTTTTATTCCATTGTAAGAATTCCTCTTTCTTCATTTCTTCCAAACTTTTAAAACGTATTTTTGACGTGCTAAAATTTGAAAAGAATCTCGTTTCCAATTTGTCTAATGTATTCGTCGGAAGAGTATTATTTGATACACAAGATCGAAATCTTTTTATTAAGTTGTTTCATTTCATAACAGATCGACTCAATAAGTTGAACACTATTATTTATTTTTCTTCGCAGAAAAAGTTGTAAAGAACTGATGACTAGTGGAAAGGAACGGCGCCGAATGGAGTAAACTTTTTGGCCGATAACGGGCGAGTAGTCAATTGAAAAAAAAAAAAAACATTTCAGATCTGATTTGAGATACAAAGATAGGAATTGAGTTGTCATTTATTTTATTATGCTCATTTTAAGAAAAGAAATGTCATAATAGTTTAGTGAGAAATGAACTCACTAAACTAGTAAGTAGTTTTCAAAGCTCGATTTCAAGCCATCATTCTGTGGTGGGATTTTAATTATTTATTTGACAATGAATTTTCTGCTAAAAATAATCTTCGACATGTAAGTAGTTGGTTGAGACTAAACGGAGAGAGAAATGGACAAGCTACGAAAGACTTACTTCCCTTTACTACTGTAATAGTCGATGAGTGCGGCAAGAAGAGAAAAAGCGACAGTATAATTCCTAAAACCACTATAACCGTTTTATTGAAAGAGACTTAATATAAAAATTATGTATATTTATACTCAACAGATATTATATACGAAAGTCTCAACTGTTTTCCATGAGCGATTAATAAAGGTAAGTGTATAAGATACAGTAAGTTCAGTTAACAATTTTTTGCACGACAGAATTTAGTTTTGTGTGTGTGTGAACAGTTCTGATTGGTCTTTAAATTACTTTTTATTATTTGAAATTTTTCTGATATAACCGGAACTAATGAATGGAGTCTCTGAGCAGAAGTCATACTTACATACTTCTCCCATCGCCGTTGAGGTGTACAGATCTGGTTATGTTCTCCGGCGTAGTCTCACAATTACAGTGTAACCCGGATATAAGAGAGTTGTCGGGACCGGAGAAGAAGTCTCTTATATCCGGGTTTGGTCTATTTTGTTTAGGTAAGTATGGCTCTAATTTGGGACTCTAAAATCTCTCTTATAACCGGGTTTCTCTTATATCAGGGTTACACTGTATATGGTAAACTTTGTTGCGGGGCCGATAAGGATGTCGCCCCCACAAGCTTTGCGAAGATAGGTGTGAACAGCTAAGACAATGAGGTGACAAAGGCAGAGAAACAATAACGTCGATTTTATTTATCCAAAATGTACAAGAGTGTACTCTGGAGAAATATGTTCGTATCGGTGTCGGGTCCGGTATGACTGGTTTTTCTTCAGGGGTAGTCGATCTCGGTTGTTTCGGCGGCGGTAGCTGGTCGACTGTCGGGAACAGCAGCAGGTTGATCGATGTCGCACGAAGATTCGTTGGATCGGTTAGGACGAGTCCCTAAACAGGGCTGAATCAGTATAGTGATACGACTTCCCAGGGCGGATCAACCACGGTGACGAGATCGCGCCGTAGGGTAGCACTTCACGTAGGCGAAATCCCTAAACTGGACCGAGTCGGAGTAGTGTTACGCCTTCTAGGGCGGATCGACCGCGGAGACGAGATCACGCCGAAGAGTATTCTGTCGACGAAGGCACCAGGAGCTCACAAAGGTAGTGTACTACACTTTGATCATAGCCCCCGGGCAGACCTAGATTTGGACGAAAAAATGGGCTAACAATATCTAAAACGATTTTTTCAAGTACTCCCTGTCTAGAGGGAGTAGAAAACCGTAGATATTAAATTAACACTAATGGTGTTCGATGTTTGAAAAACCGCTGCCTAATCCGATGCTCACGAGGTACGGTTTGGACTCAACCATATTGGACTAGTCGTCCGGTTTCTCGCATGTTGCTTGACTTAAATCTGCGAGATCGGGGGTTGTGAAAGGTCAAAGTCGTTTATCTAAGGAGCGGCTAATAGCGGCCGCGACAACTTATTTGAATTTTTATGTATAAGAATGAACAAATACAAGTATGGTGTTTAGAAAGATCAGAAAAGTAACGCCTAAAATGTCTGCAGTTCTAGGTCAGGTTTTGGCTTAGGCAAATATGGGCAAAATAGAATTTCAAATTGAAAGACATCATCCCTGTAGTCAGTTTCTTCTTGATTCCATAACGTTTCTTTTACCAAACAGCGTGGCATAAGTCAAACAATCCAACAGACGTGTCTTCTGTTCGCTACCACAGTCGCTCTGCCCTGTCGCTTCATTAAGCACTTTGTAGCTTGAGTGACCCTAGTCAAATTTGCATAGGTGCAAAAATGAGTCTTGCGAAAGTATCCGAATTCGAGATCTATCGTTTCTTACATATACGACTCGTAAAGCCACCATTTTCTTTATGGGATACTGTAAAGTTTACACCCGAGACACGTCTGATTCTGTTTTCTGTCAGGAGGTATGCAATGTCCCACTAATTTCCGATATTTCATCCTTTTGGTCTGCAGGTGGACTTTCTGACCCTGTTCTTAAGAACAGCAGAGTATATGAGTCACTCTCAGATGACGTAATATTTCCGCCGTCTTCTGAAGCCGAAGATTCGTACAGTGATCGCAGGTCCTTCACATGGCGTGGCGTTCCGTTAACCAAAACTGTTTGGAGGCTAACTATCCCATCGACTCCGCCCATTACCGAATCTGCTGGTACATCGGCTATGCAGGGCGTTGACCCAGATACTGTCTCCCACTTGATGCTGAGTATTTACGCTGTTAGGTTGGTGCAAAAATAATGTCGTTTTCTCACATAATAACATATGTGAGAAAACGACAATATTTTTGCACCAAACTAATAGAAGGCGGTAGTGACGCATCCCGTTCATGCGCTGTTGGTATCGGTAAATTCCGTTGACTGGTACAGTTGACGGTGTGGAGTCATCTCTCGGGCTCACGTTGTATCAATACACAGCTTCCTGAATGGATCACTGTGTTCTGGTTGCATTCTTTTAATGGTGCAGTGACATCCTTTGGGAAGAGAGGTCATTCTCACGCTCCTGTCTATTTACGAGACAGATGCCCTCTCTCTTGGAGAAAGGTTTCTTTTTCTTTTGCGATAGGGTGTAGTGCGAGGTGACGGAACCCTATCTGGTAATAAAGAGAGGTCTCTGGCTTTACCTGTGGCTGCATCATTTCTGGCTGGCGAAGATGGGGTCGATTGTGACTTAGCCTGTCCCATAACTCGTTCCGCTCTGCCACGACCGGCCTTTTTTCTTTTTTTACATTTTTCTCCTCCTCTTGCTCTTTCTCTCTTCCCCTTTTCAAAGAAGAGGACCGAGGTGATGGCATCTCGTCCACCTCCATACCGTCGTCCAGAAGCTGGAGTGGATGCAGCTTGTAGCTTTTTTGTTGTTTCTGCTTTCGTTGTGGCTTTTGCTATTGTTGCTGCTGTTTTGGCTGTTACTGACATTGCTTCTGTTGTTGTTGCAGCTGTTTTGCTTATGTTGTTGTTCTTGATCCTGCAGGTGCTGTTGTTGCTGCAGTTTCCGTTGTCGCTCCACTTCCGGCTGCTCCTCGTGCCGCTGTGAGACATCTGCCGGGGAAGAGGGATTGCCACTTTTTGTCCTTTTCCCACGACCTCCTTCCAGCCTTTGGGGTCCTTATCAGACTTTTCCTCTACCACTACTTCTGTCCTCGCTGTTGTTGGGCTAGGCGGAAGGGGCGGGTTGTTCCCGGGCCACACCTTAGCCACATGTTCCACTGCACCACAAGGCCAGCAGTGGGGTTGACGAACCTCCACAACGATGAGGATCTTCCTGTTGAGACACGTCAAAATGTCGGGTACTGCCAAAATTACTTACCTGACATTGTCACCTGTAAGATTATATTCCCGGTTGAAATACCCGTTTTACTCCTCACTGCAGTAACCTCCTCCACCTGTCTATATTCTGTGAAGAAAGCTCTCACAAAGTCATCGTCTATATCCATGGGTACCCTATGCAAAGTGATCTCGGTCTGTTGAGTGCCCATATACTCAGTTTGCATCACTGACTTGGTGGTGAGAATGCATCCCATTAGTGTCTTAGCCTCCTCTTCTGATGTTAACAAGATGTCCCACATTGCGTTTGATCTTCATGGCAACACCTTCACTGCAATGTTCAGGTGCCTAACTGCTTCCTCCATGCCTTCCTTGCTGACACCCACCAACTTCCTGATAATTACATCAGATGTTAGCAGGGAAATTATCCTCTTGGAGATTTCCTCCCAGGCCGCCTGAATGGTTAAAAGTTCATTGCCAGAAATGTACTCCTAAAACTTTTCTGTGCCTCTATATATTCAGTTCCCTTTTTTTTTTGGAGGCCTATCCGTCGTCCATACTAATGTCGGTACTTGGGTGGCTAATAGCTCTTTATCCTTGGGTAACTCCGCCATAACGGGAGCAGTATTTCACTCACAAAAATAAGCACAGTCAGAAAAGACAAAAACAAGGCATAATAACAATCACAAATGACACACTATTCCGGCGAGTCAATAAAGTCTACAAACAAAAGCTCCTGATTGCTATCACAGTCATGCTGCTCTGTCGTCTCGTTAAGCACCTTTTGTAGCTTGAATGATAGGTCATATTTGCATAGGTGCAAAAAGGTGTCTCGCGAAAGTATCCGAATTCGAAATCTAGTGTTTCTTTAATATACGACTCATAAAGCCGACGTTTTCTTTTTGGGACACTTTACACGCGAGACACGTCCGTTTTCTGTCAGGAGGTAAGCTATTTTCTCTCTTGTTCAATCTCTTAACTTTGAAAATATATATACACATTTCAAGCGAATGGCATAACAATGCTATAGATCTTTCATCTTTTCAGGGCTCCTGATTAACACAAAATCAACATGCAATTCAAAAGTTACTGTAAAGAAAGTTATCACTTGTGTCTCAGTATTTAAAAAAATAATCATAAGCAAAGGTGTATCTATGGAATGAGGCGTTCATGGCAAAGCACTAAAACTGATCCCTTATCTAAAATATCTGATAGCCTATCAAGGTGCAATGTAGACCTACTAGTTCAAGAATACATGGCAAGACTATGGAATTTAATGTTGCATGCTGTGGTAGTGTAGGTGAGTGCAAGTTTACATATAAATAATTCAAGAAGAATCAGTTGGGTTTCTTCTTCGGAGTGTTTTTTTTTTTTTTTTTTTTAGAATCTCTAGGGAAATAAAGTTCTCAATGTCTCTTGGGCAAGCCCATTTTCTTTTTCTGGTCAAGAACTATGTTAAGATAAGTAATGATAAGCATCGTTATAATGATCGAGCTCAAGTCATCCTTGTGTTGAGTAAAGTAAAATCTGTTCTTACTTCATCGTTGGAGGTTCAGCAAAACACGTCCGAACGCTATGCGTTGGGAAATGGAAGAGAGTTTTTTTTTTCTGTCATGATAAGAATGGTTATACTGGTCGAGCACAAATCAGCCTTTCATTGAGTTGAGACAACCAAAGTATAGGCAGACGTTTCCCAGCAGAACGTCTTTATCTACGGCTGATACATATTCCAGTTAGAAGAAAAGAGGAAGAGAGAAAAAATATTTATCTTTTTATAAACAGCACCACCTAATGGGCGTTTGGCGAAGCTAAGTAGGCCCATAAAAATTTATGACTAGCACCATGGGAAAATGTATTATTTTTTATTCATCATTATTAGTTTATTTATTGAATTTATTCCATTTTCCCCACAAGATCATTAATATATATAATGGTACTTCAACAAGAAAACTATCTTTTATTTGTTATATTTTATTTGAAGGGGATTAAAATTTTGACAATATAATGGTACCACATTAATATATTCTTTTATGGAATTATGGCAACTCGATTATCATAAAAACAAAATCTTTCAAATTACATGACCTCAGATTATAGGCGAACACTTTAAATTGTCAAATTGTCCTTTATATTAGAGAGAAAATAATAAAATATATAATGGCACCACAAGAAGGCAATTTTTTAACATATGATGATACAACAAAATTATTTTTTAGCGTTTCAATATCAATAAAATACTCCATGACAAGACGAATATTTCTTAAAAATAATATCTCAAATTTTCCACAGAGTTTTTCTTTTTACTAAATGTCACCCAATTCAAGGCTCGAGACCCAGTCAAGGCCAAAGGTTATAGTTGAAATTGTAATGGTTACTGAGGTATGAGATATGAATGGAAGAGAAGTTAGTAGGAAGTGTAGATCAGGAGTATAATGAGAATAGATAATGATGATCCTTTACTTGAAGAGGTCAATATTGAAGTGTTCAAACAAGCATCCATGTGAGAGTCTGTTTCGCAAAGTGGTAGTTCATGGGAAAATCAGTCTAAGGGGAATTTCTTTTGTAATTTAGAAGACGTAGGAAATAAGAGAAATTCGACTCCGTAGAAAGAGTATGACGTGTCCTAGAAGAAAAGGTCTGAACTGGTGGAGTACAGAATGAAGCTCATCTGAACATTTTTTTATGAAAGTAGCGACGGGCTTGCAACGTTGCGTCCGCGGAGAAAGGTTGTAGAGTGGAAAATAAGAAATTCTTCCATGATCGCATAAATTATTTTGAACGCTACTGTGATGTATTGAGGGAGGATGAATATTCAATCGTATTTAATAGACAAGGAACACGTGGTGGACCCATTGGATTTTTATTACGGAAATGAGAAAGGAGAATAATATGGGGTAAATGGAAATGGTAATAGTAGACCTAAACTTCCTGTTTATGTGTGTATCTCACAATCCTCCCTTTTTGGGGAAAAATTATGCAAATAATTTTTTTATCTCCATCTTTCATACATAGTCCTTAACACATTCCAGTCTTTTGCCATGTCTTCCACTCCTAGTAGTAGTTGGTTGTGTGGGATTTTAGAGGGGGAAGTGGTGGTGTGTTAGGAGGTGGAAGCACTGACTTTGGTGATGGACGCCTGACTACTGTAGTCTGGTCATCAAGGGAGGCTAGTGCTGGGAGAGGCAACAGATTTGCCTGGGTTGTTGCAGGTAACTGCTCTGTTAGTATAGAGGTAGGTACTAGTTGACCGGAATGTCGTTTCAACTGGTTGCTGGAGCCGATTTCCACTGTGTATGATCTTGGACCTTGTTAGGAGCTGATCCTTGAATGTTGCCAGCGTTTGGTATCCATGGTAATTGCGAGCAAAAACGGTGTCACCCTTCTTTAGTGACGGTGGGTTTGCCTGAGTGTGGGAAGAAGTCTGTCTGTTCTGATTTGCTGACACTGTGGTTTTTATATTGGGTCGTAGCATTTCCAAACTTGTTCGTAGTTTCCGACCAAATATGAGTGTTGCTGGTGACTCTCCAGTGGCAACGTGAGGTGAATTTCTATAAGAAATTAGGATTTTGGAGAGTTTTGTATGGATGGTGTCACGTGGCTTTGCTGATTTCATGGCTGATTTCAGAGATTGTACCATTCGTTCTGCTAATCCATTGGTTGCAGCATGGCATAGGGGTACTTTTTATGTATCTAATATCTTTATATGCGGAGAAGCATTTAAACTTGTCAGATGTGAGCGTTGGTGCATTATCTGAAACTAATAGTTCTGGGTTACCATATCTTGCTAACATTGTCATTAAGATATCTACGGTTATAGCCGCTGTAGCATTAGATGTAGGAAATAATATCTAACCATTTTCAATGGGCATCGACTGCTACAAGGATATTGATCCCTGGAAGAGACCTGCATAGTCCACGTGTACTTTCTGCCAGGGGCTATCAGGATACTGCGAAGGATGCAGTGGAGCCAGTTGAGTGATGGAGCATATCACACATGCCCCCTTGGCAGCTGCTTCGATGTCCTTGTCAAGATTAGGCTACCAGAAGGTTCCTCTGATTAAGCCTTTCATTTTGATAGTCTCAAGATGGCCTTCATGCAATTTTTGCATGGATTGTGTAGTTTTTCTGCTGTAACCTCCCTTGTTCCACACAGCAAACAGTTGTGGATAGAAAGTTCATAACGTTTCTGATGAAATATATGACATTTTTCTGGAACATTGTACTCTGGCCAGCTTTTTTGGACAAAATAAATTACATAAGATAGAATTGGATCGTGGTTATCTTAATTGGGCATTGTTCCTTTACTTCTTTGTAGAAAAGTGTGTCCCCGTCTTCATCTATGTCTCTGGAAGTAGCAGGCATGACAAACAATCTGCATTTTCATTGGATTTACCTCTACGAATCTCAATGCTGTAAGCAAAACCCGTGAGAAAAATATATATTTGTAGTCTCTCTGCAGATAATCTTGGAATGCCCATATAACCATATAATTGCGAGGGCTTCCTTGTCGAGTTGAAGATAACTGGATTCATCTTTGTTGAGGGTGCAGGATGCGTACGCTATGGGTCTCTCTTCTCCATTGATATGTGACAAGACAGAAACGATGCCATATGGGCTTGCAGCGCATGCCAGATTTATAGGGAGATTGGGATCAAATTGTACCAGGACCATGACCGATGCACTCATCCCCTTGATTTTGTTGAATTTCTTATCGCATTCTCCAGACCATTTGAAGTAAATGTCCTTTTGTACAAGAGCATAGAGCGGTTTTGTGACATGGGCAATGTTTTGAAACAATTTGTGGTTCTTGATTTCATGTACGTGGGTATTGTGTCGAGTTTGACTCTCACTTGTCTTTTCATGTTTTTGATCATACCTATACCAATACCGACACCTGACCTAAGGTTTTGATGAATTCGTTGGATTAGGATTCTTTCAAGGACGGGGCGTGTGGAAAAATATTCGTTTCTAATACTTTAGTGCCATCACTGAAATTACTGCCCTTATATCACACAGACTAAGAATCCAAAGTTAGAGTGACAAATATTTTGCCTGAGCCTTCCGTATGAAAGAGTTTGAATTCACTGTCTCCATTGTTTGTTTGTAGCTTGTGGAAATTTCTGTTGCATCCTCTTTTTTATTGTAGGCAGATTTACCCATTGGCTGGATGTGACCTCTTTCGTGGTATACTCGGCAAACTGCCTTCTTAAAGTAGCAGTTTTCCAGTTTGTGGTTCGTCTTTCCAAAAGAATTGCAAGGTGGAAAATTAAGGACATTCCTTTTTGTTGTACTTATATTGTTCCATCGGTTTCTAACTTCCTGAGGACGTGTATATCCTGCTTATTGTCCGTGTGTATTTTAGTAACGTCCTTCTGGGCCGTTTTCATAGAGTTAGCATTGGATCAAGCCCTATCAAATGATAGGGGGTAGTTTAATTGTTGAAGAAATCGTTTTTGGGACCGCACACTAGCCTGTCCCGTAAGGCATCCTTTAAATAATTACCGAAATTACAATAGACAGATAATTGTTATATAGCTGCGATAAACTCTGATACAGTGTTGGCATTTTCATGTCTCCTAACGTGGAATCTATATCGTTTAATGATTTCAAGGGGCATTGGATTAAAGTGTTGAAGAAGTATGTTTTTACTTGGGGGCAAGTCGTGAGCTGGTAAAGAGTCGCTTACGTCTTGGGATCACGAGAGAGAACTGACATATGTTTGTAATCTAAAATGTCATTTGCGACTATATACGCGTCTAGCCTTTCTTTATAGTTCTGAGAGTTTTCCGTCAATTCGTCGAATGTGTCGGGTTTAGGCATGTTTATCTCCGTGAGGTATAAGTACGTTTAAACTTGTTATCAATCAAGATATTTGATAAAGTTGTTAAAGGTTTGCCTCTCAAAGTTATTATGAAGAGTTGTCACCATTTGTGATGTATTGAGGGAGGATGAAGTGGGTATATTTAATCGTATTTAATAAACAAGAAAGATTTTTTATTACGGAATGATACTAGGGGATGTAAACTTCTGGTTTACCTGAAAATCTCACAGCTATTAAGGAAGAAAAGTGACGATTGAACAGTTCGAGCCCAGATTCGGCAGCAATGCTCCACTTTTGGCTTAATCTGACTTTTGTAAAGATAGAAGATGATAGGAGTGAGTTACTTCCTGGAGCTATATAGTGAGCCGACCATTTTCCCAGCTTCTTTAACAATAGATTGTATATATAAATATTGAAAGTAAGAAGCTAGTTATTCCCCATTGAGCTCTTTGAGTTAGGTCAGAGGAGAGATCAGCTGCAAAGCTCCAGTCATTTTTGCTTGTGCCACACTAAAATAACCTTTCTAGAATATCAAATGCAAAAAGGATTTACAAAGTAACAGAAAAAATTAATTGCAATAATAGTATGATAAACAATGATAAGAAAATATGGAAGACTCAGAAAGAGAGGTTGAATAGTGTGGGTACATGCTATCACTTGATTGCTATTGAAAACCTCTTGATACTACTTATAAGAAAACTCTGTGAATAATAATAATAATAATAATAATAATAATAATAATAATAATAATAATAATAACAATAATAATAATAATAATAATCTGGAACTGTGGAAATTCCATAGTGATTCAAAACTAAGATGTTATTATTCTCGCGTGCAGTGGGTAAAAGAAGTATTTAATACATGACCCCCCAAACCAGCACATTCAATAGTCATCCACCTCAAAATTACAACACATACAGGTTCCATACCCACAACAAAAAATATGAGCAAAAATTTCAACAAATGCAACAAATGCATCTGTACAAAACTATAAATGATAGATTTTAAATAGATGAAGCAAAAACGTATGCAATACCCATTCATAAAAGGAGTAAATTAATACCACTGGTGAATTTAAGTTTCTCGCTGCTTAGTTCTAAACAAATGTTGGTTATTCTATAATATTTTAAGTAGTAGTTAATATTCTTGGGATGATGGTAAGGTGTATTGACCGTTAATCCTTATTGCAGTAGTAACCATAATGTCGAAAACTAAGGAACAGTCTACAGATCTCAGACATACTGTAATTAACTTTTATCATAGTTTTAAAGTTTGAAAATCCAAATTTGGTGCGAGATGGTAACATTTTTGATAGTATCCCATCTCATATATACGGAATAAACGAACTTTGGTAATGAGAGAATTATCCTACACATTTATATATATAAATAATAAAATGATTTTGTTGATGTGAGGCATGGAGACCATGATAGTGTTAGATGTCATAATGCTAAAGTATGAATGCTCTTGCATATGTCTATCCAGTTAAAGAAGCTGGTGACCAAACTGATACGTAATACATATATTCTTTGTAGTGCCACATGTTATGTAAACAGGACAGACGAACTGTTAGTGATTTGCGCATCATACACATATCTCCCCAATTAAACAGCCTTGTGACGTAGTTGGTGTTAAGTAGAGACGGTTTTGATAGCATTAAGTATCATATCAACAGCATAGAAGCAATAGTTTCAGGAATTAAGTATTTTTCATACCTCTACTTGAACCACATAGTGACCTATGTCATGCGAGAGAGGCCCACACATGGTAGTGCCATATGTCTAATAAGAGGGATAGATGAACAATGTTAAAGAGTGACGTATCTTACACTTCTCTATACAATGAAATAACCCTGAGGTGAAATTTATGTGGGAAAAAGAGAGTCTGGATAGTGCTATGCGTCGTATAACTGGGCTAAACTAATTGATTTAATAAAAGGAAGCATCTGATCATCTCCATTTAATTAAAAACCAAATGACAAAGTTAAAGCAAGATGGAGGCAACCTCCATTGTGCCACATTTTATATAAGCAGGATATCGGACAGGAAGTGTCTGGTATGTCTCTATTCAGTTAAACTGGGAATAATGTCTTGTTGAATAGAGGCAGTGATGATAGTGACACATGTAATATAAGAGGGCTAGACGAACTGTTTTAAATGACGAACTGTTTTAAATAACGAAATATCTTTCATGTCTCTATCCAGTCACATAATGCAGTGATGAAAATGCTGTGAAACAGAAACATCCATATTAGTGTTACGTGTCCTCTTCGTGTGATAGATGTGTTTTTTGTTAAATAACGAAGTGCCTGACGCATCTCTATCTAGTTAAAAATGTCAGTGAGTAAGTTGATGCGAAATAGAGACAGTTATGTTGGATGTACTATAAGCGTGATTGCTTAAATATATTGAATAATGAAATATTCAATTCACAACTCAGTAATTAAGCTAATGCCAGATAAATGCACTCATGATACTGCCACATGCCATGATAGTCAATAATGTTATCGAAAGTGGGACATGACATTTACTTTACAAACAAGACATTTGCTCATGTGGGTGTCTTTTATTTTTTATTAGTAATGAATTTGGTTTGATTTTTTTTTACAAATATATCGATAACGTAACGTTCAAATAGAAACAGCAGCCGGAAACACCTTTTACCTGGTCAGTCATGAATCGAAAGAGACATGATCCTCCAATCGTGTATCACGTACAGCAATTAACTGACTGAACGGAAATTAATAGTTTAATGTATACAAAAATCCTTATTGATATTAGCTTTTACTAAAAAAAATTATATTGGAATTTTTGTTCTCCTTCGTATATATACAGAAAATAAATTTTAAAATGATGATATTCAGGCAATTCAAGATGACCACTTCTTTAAATATTGAACTCTACAAATAATTTTATTCTGATGCCATCGAAATAATTATTATTTATTAAGTATCTTTCTGTCAGGTTTAATTTAGTTTAAACACTACCATATTGTTAAGTAGGTACCTCCAAAAATTAGCTAAAAATGAGGAAACATAATAAAGAAAATTTTATAGTCAAAATATTTGTGTTATTATTAATCAAAGGATTTTATTATATAAAAATTACTTTTTTTATCCTTTTTAGAACCTTTGGTTTTTTGGCGTCAACGTGGGATCTTAAATTTGTATGGGAAAATTGAGCACATTTTTGCAGTGAAAAATACTGATTTGGAAATTCAAAATCAGATAATTGTCAGTTTTTATGAAACTTTCAGGACTTATTTACAAATGAAGTAAATTATTTTTGGAACATTTCTATTTAGAAAATCATCGTAAACTTTGTTTTTACATCTATTACCTCATACATTTAATTTTTGTGAAATTTCGAGAAATTATTTTTTTTGTATCATTTAATCAAATGCTTATATATTTATTTCAAGGACAAGTCCTCGTGGAATTTAAATTTAGTTTTTGGTCAAACAGAACCCAGTTACAGAAAATCTGCATTGAATCGTAAGATAAAAATTGCAATAGAACTGAGATATAATTTAATTAGAAAATATTTTAATTGCTATTATAAATAACATATATTATGAACACTATTGTCTTGAGAAATGAATTTTCGATTAATAATGAATTTTTACAAGAATTGCTTACATTTATAAAATCTTTTGTTAGATTAAATTATAAACTTAAAAATTCTGTATTAATTTGTAACGGCCAAGCAATATCGTTATTAAATTAAAATTGAATTTAATAATCATAAATGAAAAAGCTTGCTACAATTCAACGACTTCACCCAATATTTTAAACATAATTTTTTTATATATAAACGTATCGATTTTTGAGAATACGGACGTCTATACACGACATTATCATAAAATAAGAGAGGTAACTATAATAAATTAATTTTTTTTTTTTTTTTTGGTAATTTTCTAACATTTTCGTAACAAGCGTCTTCGCAAGTAAGACTATAAAGCCAAAGTACCAAGAATTCAATAAAATATTAGAATGCTTGAAATATTTAATATTTTTAAGGTTATTGGATAGTCCAAAAAATAGATAAAAAAAAAACGTTCACGTTGTATTCATCATGTAATTTTTCCAATCATTGTCCTGCTTACTTAAATTTACCAAATATCAGTTTGTCGGTAAATACTGTAGTGTAGTGGTATTACAGAAAACGATTAACATGTTTGCTACAAAATAAAGAAGTTTTTATTTATTTTACTTTTACAAAACAAGACTTGTGGAAATATCTGATAACGAAAATTAATCGTTAGTGTTTTGTTTTTCTTGAAAGTCTTTATATAGAAATATCAGCAGCCGCGTGGCGTTAAAAGCATTATCGCCAAATTGAGAATCATAATTTGATACTGTTCATTCAGCGGTCAAAGGAGCGGGCTGCTGATGAGACACAGTTTTTAAATGTTCTGATGGAATATACGCTCGTTGGCTCGACAATTTTTTTTACGAAGCGACCGCGTATTTTTTGTACACCCGATTGGTCAAAATATGTGGTCGAGTGTTTTATTTTTTTAGAAAATGTGCATAGGCGTTTTTTTTATATATTAAGAATTGCGCCAAAGTTGATACGATTTTTCTCGAACTTTTCTTGACGGGAAAATTGCATCATTTCCTATAAATACTTCAACACATCAAAAATACCCACCCATCTTAAAAAGCATGCATTTCTACGATATTTTAAACTAAAATTATGTAATACTTGTTGCAATTCAGGATAATTAAAGATTAAGGCATCTATTTTTTCTGATGAAATCGAGGTTACTTAGTTTCCTAAGGAGAATAGTTATCCGAATTTGCCTTGATTGCTCCTATTAAAGGTTTATGGTCTGTGAGCA
The DNA here is from genome assembly GCA_963932145.1 of Acanthosepion lycidas. Lineage (NCBI taxonomy): Eukaryota > Metazoa > Mollusca > Cephalopoda > Sepiida > Sepiidae > Acanthosepion > Acanthosepion lycidas. The sequence continues at coordinate 137,518,496 of OZ010577.1, forward strand.
CGTGAAAAGACCGACCTTCCAAGAAATGTCGGAAATGTCGAATGGCACAGTACACTGTCATTAACTCTCGTCCGAAAGTGCTGTACCGAGTAGCGGTTTCTTTGAGAAGAAAGACACGGATAACCATTCATCTGATTCACGTTGTTGCAAGACTGCGCCAATGGCAAAACTCGAGGTTTCTCCTGACAAGGTTAATTTGGCTTCATGATTTGGAAAAGTGTGGTTACTAACATTGGCTAACTTTTTCTTTGCCAAATTAAATGCTGATAACTCTTCTTCAGAAAGATTTATATTCCAGTTTTTTTCTTTTGTCCTTGAAGAACATCTGTCAATGGGGAAACTATTTCCGCCAAGTTGGGGATAAATTTCCTATAAAAATTCACCATGCCAAGGAGATTTTTTGTAAAGTTTTATGAACCAAAAATAGTGAATGGCTTTGGTTCTTTCATGTAATAGCATGATAACATTTGTATCAATCATATGACCTAAAAGGTCAACATCAGACAATCCAAATTTACAATTAATTGAATTCACTACAACACCATATTTTCGAAATCTTTCAAAAACATCTTGTAAATGCCGTTTATGTTCTTCTAGTGAAGAGCTGGCAATAAACACGTTATCGATGTAAAAGAAAACTAAATCTCGTCCTTGAAGAACTTGGATCATAAATCTTTGAAAGGATTGAGCTGCATTCCGTAGTTCAAACGTAAAAATGGCGTTATAATGGCTGTCTTCTTTATGTCAGAGTCCTCTACGGGTATCGTATGATAGGCTCGGATGAGGTCAAGTTTTGAAAAGATTTTACTTCTATGTAATTTACTGGTAAAATCCTGAATATTAGAAATTGGGTAACTATTAAGAAGAGTAATCACCTTCAGTTTGCAGTAATCACTACAAGCTCTCCACTAGAATGACTTTTGTTTTGGCACCATGAGTAGAGGTGAAGACCACTCACTTTTTGAAGAGTAAATTACTCCGAGATTTGCTAAGTGCTAGAATTCCTGTTTAGAAATCTTGAGTTTATCAGGGGCAAGTCGGCGAGGTGGTAAGAAGACAAGTAGACCAGTTGTTTCAATGCAGTGTGTGATGTCATGTTTTCTTGATACGTGGGCAATCTTCCTGAAAATTCGAAATTTACTTATGCTGATGCAACTTTGGGACTAAGAAGTGTTGCAGGCTTTAGGCAGCCAATAAATTTGACGATAGTCTTTGTGTCAATCAAATTAATATCGATTAACAGATCATAATAGTACAAAATGTCCGCACCCAAAATTGTAGTGATGTCGGTCAAGATGAAAGTCCATTAGAAATCACGTCGTTGCAACAAAGTGTCATACATTTATGTCTATATGTATGGATAAGCGAGCCATTTACCGCTCATAATATGAGTTTTCCCGGATCCTTTAATTTGTCTGATTGGGAAGCTGGGATTAATGATATTTGCAATCTACTATAGATCAGGAATATTGTTCTTAATTTCTGCCGATTATGTGGAAGAGTCGACGAAGATTGTTGGCTTATTCGTTTCCCTGGAACTCGTAATTGCAAGAAGTTGTGTATTTTGTTCTCCTGTCACTTAATCTCTTGTGTTAGTAACAGATATCGTTCCTTCCTTTTGACTTGATCCTGTATCGTTGTCTGCTTCTCGACGAACTGGTGTCTTTGCAATAGCTGATTTTTTTTAGTTAAATTACCTATTGCCTTTTTAACAATTTATTTTCTTCCTGTATTTGGGTGATGTCATCACTCGGTGTCTATGCATTTGCAACTAGATTGTCTTGGCTTGTGACTTCCATCAATTTATCAGCCGTATCGCACAACTTATTCATGGGTACACTGTCTCCAATTGCTGTTAAGGATACTTGCACCATTTGTGGCAGCTTTCCTATAAATATGTGTTGTTAAACATTATCATCTAATAAATTGCACACCAGAGTCTGTGAAAATCGCAGAAATTGAGATGGTTTTCTATCTCTTAATGTTTCTCTTTCTAATAAATGTTGCAGTTTCCTCCTCTCAGATAGTGAATTTCGTAGTAATAACGCCTCTTTTAATTTGTCGTATAGGTTGGTTTGTAATAGACTTAACAGGAGATCCCATCTCGTAGACACGTAGCTCTTTCTTGAAGTAATGCAAAAACTACGCAAACAAATATTTGTTTTGTGATAAAATATTTTTCGTCAGAAAAACGGCTTCCAAACAGATAAAAACACTTCCGGGTTATTGTTGGAAAATACATGTATGTAGCAGGAAATAATGTGGGTTCCTCCATTTTTTTGTTTCTTTAAGCAATTTTGCGAGTTTTGTAAAACTAAAAGTGCATGGATATGCAGTATCAAAAGGTTGTAACAGGTAAAAATATTTGTAAGATAACATTTATTAAACAAATTAACAAAAGGAAAGTATAAAACAAAAGTTTCTTTAGTTAGACGTAAATTGTATACACAACAAAATGTTCATTAATATTTTTGAGTGAGAACTTACTTTGTTGGTGTGTTTTATGGGTATAGCGTTCACAGCCCTTTATGCTTCAGCGTGGAAAGTTCATGACACCAGTTCGAAAGAGGATTAGCCAGCAGAGAGAGTATTTTAGGGTTCACGTGTTTATATATTCGAGAGCCGCTGCTGGAAAGGTTTATTTTAGAGTTGCTATTACTATTAGGTTGGTGCAAAAATAATGTCGTTTTCTCACATAGTAACATATGTGAGAAAACGATATTATTTTTGCACCAACCTAATATTATACATAAGATCACGACAAACGTTTCAGCAAAGTATATTTTATTTTTGAAAAACTTTTATAATAAAGACAATTATGCTGTTTTAACAGATTTGTTAATATGGATGAATTTGTCGATTTTGATGATAAGTAGATAAAAAAAGATTCCAATCAGTTTAAATTCGATTTGAAATACACCAAAGTATTTTGCTTATTGGGAATAGTAAATTTAAACTATTAACTTGAAATCGAGAATAAAATTAGAGCTTCAAGAAAGATTTTTCATTTTTAAAATGCATTTTAAAATTTATGGATGGCTTTTTCTTCTTTTTTTTTTTTTCTTTTTTGAGGAATCTATTTTCAAGAAAGACAAATTTTCCAGTCTCTTAGCCAAATTTTGCAATAAATATCTCTCGAAGGCGGCAAAGATTTATTCTCTATATATTTTCATTTATAAGGTATCTTCGAATACATATTTTCATATACCTTTATTTGAAAACGCCACAATATCTTGTAGATGATGAGGTCTCTTAAATTTAAGTATGAGAAATTTGGATACATTAATTACCCATAATGACCCACTGCAAGCATTTTTAAATAACATTTACGTGAAATATTTACAGAAAACTCAAGTAAACTTGGGAAATTAATAAGATAAAAGATTGTTCAGTCATTAAGACGTGCTTATTAGTGCTAAAGAAGCGTTATCTCAGGGTGTATTCTCTATTAATTAACTGAACAGCTAATGACATCGTGGCAAATTAAACACTCTAATTGGTTTGTGTCTGGATCCAAGATATGTGAACCGGTCGAATGTTGATATCAATCTTATCACACCAACCTTAACCCGCCAATATCTCCGAATTCATGATTTCAGCAGTTTTTCTCTTTTATTTTCATTGTTTTGCACAGACAACGTCCATTTCATAAAATACACCAGTAGTTTTAATTAAATATTCATACAGTCTTTGTTCGCCCTGCCCCTGGGAGTAGGAAGTAATCTCCAAATCCATACTATTGCAATGAGTTTGTTTTTTATCAGATGCCGCATCGAATTTGGGAAAATATCGGTAATTTTGACAAGGTAGGAAAATTCGATAACTATGAAATAAAAATCAATTGAAAATTGATTTTAGAGACGTTCTGGAGTGGGTATTTGGGGGCTAATCCCCCTCCCCTATATTTGTAAATAACTGAAAATCGTGGGGTCCAGATAAAACTTCACTACAACAATACCAGGGCCATTACTTTCTTTCCGCCCCCATATGTTTAAATTAATATTTAAAAAAATCATAGGTTCCACTAAAACCCCACTGCAACAATACCTGGGCTGTACTTTCTGGATGGTGGGTAGGGGGCTAAGACCCACCTCCAATATTTTTAAATAAATATTTTTAAGTATTTAATTACTATACTGTATTGTTTCCAAGCAAGTAAAATCGTTTTATCTAAGTTAAAGTTAAGTTCTTCTATTTTCTTTTCTTCTTCATGGTTACCGAATTTTCCTACCTTGTCAAAATTACCAAATTTTCCGTTACCGAATCTTCTGTTACCGAATCTTCTGTTACCGAATTTTCTGGTCATCATTTAATACCATCTTCATAAAACGGACGATTTGAGACATGCTTAACATTTTTTACAGTTTTGAAAAGTAGTTTTATACTGACTGCTTTATTTAGACACTTGCTTCGCTTGTTTTTATTTTAATAATTTTGATTAGTCAATTTTCTTCAACATTTGTAATCATTTATACATTATCCTAAATAAAACTACCGAGTAAAAAAATTACCTACCGAATGTTACAGAACTAACCAGCTGAAACAAAAAAAGCAGCTAATCTGAATAAATCATCAAGTGTCACAAAATTATTCGAAAAGAAGGAATAAGAAATGAGTATTTTCCTTCTCAAAAAACTGACAATATACTTTCTTGGTTAAATAAAATTTCGCATTCCAGCTCATTTCAGTTCGAGAAATTTGCGATGCTCTGTATTGACACAGAAAATCATATCGTTTTGGTGAATAACTTGAATTTTGACTCATCCGACATTCATTCTTTACCATTTTTTTGATATTTTTTTCATAAAAGAGAGAATAAAATACATAAAACCTGCATTCGACATTCTACAATTTGATGTATATAAAGAAAAAACATCTTGTGACCTAGTGAGAATAAGTTTTTGCCCTTTGTGGATTTTGCTTTTTTAGCGTTCGCATCTGGCCGACATGTAGAGTAAATCAGAAAGAGATTTAATTTAAAGTGGAATATAACAGCTACCCCAAACTTCAATCTGATTCATAGGTAATGAATGGATATGAATGGAAAAGAATGTAATTATTTGTGTTTCGATGTTTTTGCACTGTTGATAGTAGTGCCTTTGAAGTGAGTTGGGATTTGTCTGCGTGTTTGCTGTTTTGAATCTTGTTTTGTTGGTAGTGTTTGAGTGGTTTCACCAGATCTGGAGTCTTGTGTTTTTATGTGTTCCCCAGACGAAAGTGGGAGTGGCGAATTCAATGATCGTTGAAGATATATCAGTGGCCATTAGCCGGTGAACAAGAATGAGCGGCTGCGGATGAAGTAATCAAATTTGGTTATGGCCCATTTTACAACGAATGCTTCACGCTTGGTGGTAAACCAGTTCTGTTGCGCTGGGCTGAAATTATGTGAAGCAACTGCTACGATCTTATTTCGTTCATTATTCAATTTATTTCATGAGGATGGCACCGCATGCGATGTCAATGGCGCCGGTGGAGAGTGTGAAGAGTCCAATAAAGTCGGGAAATGAACTGATTGATGGTGAAGAGAGTCGCTTCTTGATTTTTTCGAAGGTTCTTTCGATCCAGATAAATAGTTTGCTGGTCCTGTTGAGTTCGAGTATAGGATCCATCAGGGTGAAGAACGACTCGGATAGGATTCAACTCGAGGAATTTTCAGATCCAAGCAAGGCGTCTGATGAGGCATTGCAGTTTTTTTTTTTTTTTTCGTTGTTGGAGAATTTATTTCTTTAGTTCTTGCTGCTGGTTGGATGGGAGAACAAACGAAAACCGTAATAAACTGCGAAACGGCAATAGACGGCGTAAAAATATAACAAAATTGTTAATATAAGGTTCTTTAATTGCCGTTGGTAATGGAAGCAAAGTTTTGCAGAGGGAGTAGAGTTGGTAAAGTCTGGATTTGACTGAAGTCCCGATGATGATGTCGAAAGCCAGTCGGACGTCGCAGCTGGCCGTTCTGTCCCTCGTTTATGAGCGGGCGGCTTCCTTAAAAGCAAATATCATACATCATTTTTGTTCATGATTTTTCTTTGGTGGCAACGTTCGTGATAGTCTTATTTTATGTTGCTATTTTATATTTGTTGAGGAGATTTGTTTCGTGGGTCGGATGTGATGCTCAGAGCCCCTGCGCAGAGGTCGACTTTTTATTTTAGGTTTTGCTTTCTCAGCGTTCACATCCGGTCAATATGTAGAGTGAATCAGAAAGATATTTAATTTGAAGAAGAGTATAACAACCTTAAAGCGCGGCAGAGAAAATAACATTGTGAAGAGTCAGGGCAAATAAAGCGTGCTGCAAATACAGCATTTGTGCATAGTTACTAAGATGAAAGGGGAAGCAGAAAGGTAAGATTTTTTAACCTGGAAAATGGAGATAATAAGTTTATTTTCGGTTTTTAAGATACTACCGAGGAACTCTTTACGAAACTTCCTTATTACATAAGGATTTCATGGCAAGCACAGAACTTTCTGTCAGTTCAAAATTATTATGGTCATAATAATGAAACTTGAACGTTATTACCATTATATAATTGCTTTTATTTTTAGCGTTCATCATAAGTTGTCATTGATTACATTAACACTATAGTCAAATAAAAATAAATATCTAATATATAAAGCCAAAAATGTGCATCCGAGAGAAAGAATAAGAATTAGTTTTATTTTCTATATCATTCAGCATTCATGAGATATGTTTCCCAAATTAGTGATTCTTATTTAATGGAGATAACTAATTTGCACATGCAGCTTTAAAAATGGAAGTTTTCAAAATAATCGTGTTTTGTTAACCATTTCTAGTCAAGTCTTTTGAATCTTTAGAATTAAGCTATTGCTTTGTTGATGGCTTTAGTTAAATTGTTTAGTTTTTCAACTAAATTCATTTTTTGTCTGTCTGGGGGAAAATGGAAGTAAGCAATACATCGCAGAAATAAATAATCTTTAAAAAATATTACTTTCTGAAATACTTATATTTTACGTTTTATTAAAAAAATACAAAAAGAAAAGATTTGAAGGAATAAATTTAATCACTATTATTGTGATATTAATTTCATAGAAGGAAAACCCCAACACAGACATAATTACATACATGAATGAAAAGTAATGTCGCGAAAGATTTAGAAGGAAAACAAACTTTTAGAATTTTACCCACACATGTATCTGTCGATAATTTCTTGGGGATACACAATTGCTTTTTTCTATATATTAGTTTTTTAATTATTTGAAGTTTTTATATTTTTAAAATAATACTGATCTTTTATTAGGTTGGTGCAAAAACAATGTCGTTTTCTCACATATGTTACTATGTGATAAAACGACATTATTTTTGCACCAACCTAATAAAATATAAAATTCCCTTTATTTTTTTAATTTAAGTATTTTTTGTATTTAAAGGGAATTTTATATTGATATATTATTAAAAAATTAGATTAGAAAATATGGCTAATCTGTAGCCATATTTTCTAAAATAATACTTTAATACTTTAAAAGAAAGAAAACTACATTTAATATTTTTTTTGAATTTAAGTATTTTTAGTTTTTGTTTTTAAAAATGTGTAATCATTTGATTTCACTTCCTGAATTCACTTAAAAGTTGTATATGAAACTATTTATATAAACTTTTACTTTGATAAAACAAATGTATCACGCAAATGATAATAAAATCTGTAGCGGAAGATGTTACCTAAAGCTGTATTCCTTTATGATTCGCCCAACTCAATATACTGAACCAGCGTCAAAGTTTATTTCAACAGTATGTTGATGATATGTAAGGAAGCATGAAGTTAGAAAGACGAAATTATATAAAAAACTCACTAATAGGTTGTGATAGTTAATTTATGCATGCACCATTGAAACTCTATTAACAATATTGAAGGCAGCGTAGGATTTTGATAGTTATAAATCTTTTCATCATCTTCCTAAGTTCCAAAAGAATTTAAGGTATATATGAGAAAATTCAAGATGTAATGTTTTATATCTAATGTTTTGGATGTCTAAATCTGTTTACAACATTCATCTGAACCCATGCACAGAAAGTAGTTAAAGTTGGTATCCCAAACTAAAAATTTATTTTCAATATATCGAAAAACTTTTAATACAAACACAGAGATCTTGACAAATCATAACTGAAGATGCAGACTTCACACAAGTTAAAAATGAATTTAAATGCAATTTGACACATGTAGTCTTGAGTTCAAAGAAGATAAAGCCAATAATCATTGTGAAAATTTCGTTCTCAAAAACAAAATAGTGAAAATATAAAACAGAAGGGCAAATTTGACTTATCATATGTTTCATTTCAATATTTAAGGCCTGGAAATTTTTTTCGTATACTTCATAGGACAACAGAGATGGAGTTAGTATTTTTCAGCTGTAACTGACTGACGCTCAACTGCAGACTTTGTTTCCAGCCAACCAACCTGTAGTCTAGTTACACTTGAACAGGGATCGATGGTGAAGTGATGCATTTTGTCAGTTCCACCTCGACTTTCAAATATTATTAACATATTTAAATTTTGAAATTGAGAATTTTTTTACACGTACATAAAAAAAAACATATATTCCCGAAAATGTTACTTGAGTAAAAAATATATATATTTAAATTCAACTGTGAACATACTGAAAGTTCTTAATCTTTAAAATAACTTAAAACCCCCAAAACATTTTGTTTGAGAGTTAGTATTTGCATAACTGAAAATATCTTCTTTCACATTTGACACGAAAAATCCTAATTTGAATATCTATTTTAAAAAATGTATTTATAATTTTTCATTAAAATTCTAAAATTCTTCCAATTACTGTTTGCACGAAGGGATTTTGTATTAAAGGAAAATATGTTTTAAGAATGGGAAAAATATATATATATATATATAGTTTAACCATTGTTACCGTACGTAAGTAAACATTATTTTCATTATGTTTTAAACAAAAAAATAAGTATTATTTTTACAAAATCTAGTCAGTCATTTTTTAAATTTACTTTGAAAAAAGAGACAAATACTATACTTTTAAGAGATTTTTAAATTTGTTATTTTCATTTGTCATCAAGAATGGAGGTGTGGCAGTGTATTAAAATGTCTTAAAGTTGAAATCTTATTTAAATTCGAAAAATTGTTTATTATTGTTTACAAATTAGCTTTAGGTTGTTATATTTCAAATAAAAACAAAATTGAACTTCAAAGGAGACATTTAAATTACTCAAAAAAACAAAATGCGTTTGAATTTTCTTCAGGAAGCTGTTAGCGATATTTCATAAATGACCATTAAAAGTTCTATTTTAATTTTTTATAGACAAATGAGAATGCGCAAAATTTAAAGAACTGAAAATATATATAAGTTTATTTTTTATTTTAGCAATTTAGTTAATTTATTTCTAAGGAAATAAGAAGATTAACCGAAGCAACAGCAATTTGAGCTGACAGTTGGGATAAAATAAATCTGCCGGTTCGAATTTATTCTAAAAATAAATAAATAAATTCCTTATAAATGTATCATTAAAGAAAATATAAGAAAAAAAAAACATTTAAACTGTGTAATATACATCGATGAAACAAGTCAGATTTAAAATGCAGTTCAGCTGGCGATGTTTATTCAATTAACACAAAGTTCGATCCATTTTCTTTTTGTTAGAACAAAAGCAAGACTGTCCTAACAAATTTTCTTTTGGTCACATACATGACGTCCTTTATTAAACCATAGTGCAATTCACTCCCAGAGTTGAAAGCCTATTCCACTGGGAGCGAAGATTTTTAGTTTAGGTTTTTGACTGCTTCAGAAATTCAAAGAAAAAAAAAAAGAGATTAAGAGCATAATTAATTTGGTTCAAAAAGTTAATCCTCTTTATCTTGGTATATTTTTTCTTCACTAACATCTTATTACAATTAATATATATATTCGGATCCATCACTTTGTACCCCATTTACAGAGGTGTACGAAATATTATATGCATTTTAATCTTTGAATTAATTATGTTGCGGGGCCGATAAGGATATCGCCCCAGCAACCTTTACGAAGAAAGGTGTGAACAATGAGGAACAAAGGCAGAGGTTTAGAAAAACAAACGTCCAATTTATTTGTCGATCTGGACAAATGTACGTACAGGAACTGTTTGGTGTAGTTCGATCGTGAAGTCAGGGAGAGCCAGTTAAAGGATCGTTTTTGAGTTCAAGGCGGCAGCTCCGGGGCAGGCAGATGGAACAGCGGTATTCGATCCCCGGATGTTCGCCCTTTGTATAGAAGCGCGTCGGTGCTTTTGAAGAGAGAGGATCGACGTAGACAGTGCTGGAGTACCTGTCCGTCCTTAGAATGACAGTCGTGTAAGAACGCGGCTTGGTAGTCCTTAAAAGGACTATCGCATGTACGATGGTTAGTTACTCCTTAAAAGGACTGTCGCATATAACGTAGCCAAGTAGTCCCAAAAGGGACCATCGCATATCATGTGGCCAGGGTAGTCCTTAAAAGGACTGTCGCATATAACGTGGCCAGGTAGTCCTGAAAAGGTGTATCGCATATCATATGGCCTAAGTAGTCCTTAAAAGGACTATCGCATATGTTCGGCTGCTGAAGTTGGTTCGGCCAGCTTGGCTGCTTCGTGCGGTCAGCGACGAGGGTCGGCCAGGTGAAGGTGAGAGTGGGAGTGAGAGTGGAGTGGGAGTGGGAGTGGGAGCACGACGCTCTACACCGGGACCAAGTTGGCCGACTTATTTGGTGGAAGAAATAGGCTGTGTTTATGTCGGCTGCGGTTAGCATCGTTGCCGGTTGGCAATGTCTTTTGGTTTATGACTAAAAATTACCTTCCGCATTTTGACTACACATGGGTTTCATTTGGACACCATGTGTATATAAAGTAGTTTCTGGTCATTAGGAGGACTTGTGTATGTTTATGTTTCCTTTGTTTTGCTTTTTGTGTATCGTTCTCTGAAAAACGCTGAGTCACTTAACGGCATTCGTTCTGTTTTCCGCGGCGACGCTTTCAGACGTTTCAGTAGCCGGCAGTAACTTCCGGCCGGGTGCGATAATTATCTATGTTAAAACAAATTTAATGAAACAAAAAACATATCAGAACTGTGAATTTTGGAAGAAAATGATGACATGAAGCCAAATAAACATGAAAGTAACGGCTTTTATTTTATTGTTTAAAAATAAAGTAACTATGTTTAGTTATTTTGTCACGAATATACTTTTTAGAAGAAGAAAAGTAGAAAAAATGACTTTTACAAATGCTTGGTTTAGCAGCAGGGTTACGGTTAATGTTTTGTACACCTTATTTACAACATCTAAAAATCTCGGATTAAATTTATTGAATTTATTTGTAACATTAACTTTGCATAATAACGTTTTTAATAAATGATTTTTCATTAATTTTCAATGATAAAATGTCTCCTTGGCTCCTATTTTGTTTTCTGGCAGTAAACTAAACAAAAATTCAACATACATTTTTAAAAATACATTTCAGAAAGAAAACACAAATTACTCATAAATATGTTATCGTCTATATATTAAGTTGGTGCAAAATAATGTCGTTTTCTCACATATGTTACTATGTGAGAAAACGACATTATTTTAACGACATTATATCTAATATTAGTTGTTATGAATAACAATATCACCGAGAAAAAATATTTACTTTATGAAACAAATAATATCATTTTTAAATACATTTCACGATGTAAAAAACAATTAAAAAGTGTTCTTTCCCGAAAGTATTCAGTATAACATCTTCTGAAAATGCATTTGGCAACAAACAGTTACAACACACATTGCTACAGACTATTTGCAGTGTACAATACTATAGCAATATGTATCAAATTTGCAATGGAATTATATTATTTACGACGTGAAATTAACTCTACAGCAAGTATTTAATGTGTGCTTTAAGGACTTGGAAAAAACAGACATTACAGAGCTTTCATAAGAGCCGAGGCGACAGAGATTTGTCAAAATACTGCACCTACTATCCAGAAGCATGCATCAACTGAGGGTTTTTCTTCCAAAAAGTTTGGCCGTTTTAATCAAAACACTGCCACTGGTGCGGTAGTTGGGTATGCTTTTTTCACAATAATAAATTTAACTAACGTTTGAGATTTTAACGATCAGTCGAAAGAAAATAATAACTTTTAATTTTATACAAAGCATATTGTGGAAATATGTTTCGAGCAATAATTATATCTGTGTTTCAGTCACTTGGCTTTTGATAGTTAAAAATTGTTATCCACCACAACAGAATAATCAGACATATATATTTTCAGACACAAAAGCAAGTGCTAAACGAACAATTTAAAATATCAATATAAATATTAAAGCATATATTATTATGCACAAAATCAAGAAACTTATTTATTAACATATTTACAAACGTTTTGTGTAAATGAATGTTTAGTTTGCACTTGTGTAAGAACTGAATGTCTTATAATTCTGTGTATAAAATACAGATAGCCATATGTACAAGGACGCTGAGAGACAGTGTGTTCATCATTGCAACGTGTATAAGGATGTTCAAAATGTAAGAATAGTCTTGCTTGTATACTGTCAAAGGCGATGGAAAGCAATAGATTCAAGTTAGTTTGTAAATTCTTTTTCTCATAAGAAGAAATCATTTGAGAAAATGTTAATCATCTAAATGTCAGAGGCATGACTGACGTAGACTTGGTTAGCCACCAGTAATAATAACAGTTAAATTATAATTTACTTAAAAAAAAATATGAAGGGTCATAAACCATGATTTCCAATTCCTGATTTCTTGTTTTCTCCTTAATTTCTCGTTCCACTAGGCCCGCAAGAAGAATCAAATTTGAAAATCTTAAACCGATCAGGGATGTTGTTTTGAGACAAAAAATGAGAGTCCACGAAATTTACTAATTTTAAACCTAATATACATTTTTACTTGATAGAAAAATTAAATTCGTGGTTCTGATCTTAAAAAGACTATTCTTTTTTATGGTCAATGTGTGATAATAAGCCTTGTACTTCTTGTTGGGCCAATGTTTATCGCAAGAACATGGTATTTCACGGGCTGCTAAATTTATGTTTTTTTATTTAATGACAAAGCGTTATTTTTTCTACTTAATCCGCTTTTAACCTTACAAAATACGTGAAGCATTTACCTCTTTTTATAGGTTTCATTAACTATTTCAAAATAATTAACCCAACTAAAATATAGATTATTGGCATTTAAAATGGATATTAAACCGTTCTTGCAATGAAAGAAATATTTAAATAATTCCGTAACAATTGAGTCTAAATCAGGTTTATGATTATTTTTATAGCAAAAATATGTCTTCTTTTATCTCATCTCCTATCAAGATGTGGACAATCATGGCATTCCACAACTTCTTGTCTTTTCTACTCTCAGTAAATTTTGCTCCTTTACTATTTCACTTTGTCTTTGATCTGCATCCATTTGCACAAACTTCTTGCGTAGGTTAATCATTTACCCCTGTTTCTCTTGCGTTTATTATGTCCTGTGAGTGTTAAATTCTCCAGTCTGTCTTTCCTCATTACATTCTCCAAAGTTCTTCTTTGACTCGTATTTTTACTTCATACTACATGAGTTCATGAACACTCTTTTCTCTGCATACAGGGTAGACAATATCCCTTGACAATATATCTATAAAAAAACCGTTGTCCATGCTGGAAAATGATAAGCGTACAGTCATATATATGCAAGTTTAATATATATACACTCTAATGTTCACATACGTTTGCAATCCCTGCTCTGAATATATGTACATGAAATTAAGCATGTTTTTACATACATCTGAAAAACAAATAAGTAAAAGTACATTAATACCTGTATATATTTTATGTCATCTACATTCCAGAATACAGTTGTATACAACAAACACATACACACAGATGCAAACACACACACACACACACACACACACACACACACATATATATATATATATATATATATATATATATATATGCGTATGTATATGTATGTGCGTGGTAATGATAGATAGATAGATAGATAGATAGATAGATAGATAGATAGATAGATAGATAGATAGATAATGTCGGCCTGCCGATAGATGTGCTCATAACAAACTGCAATGAAAACAGCTAGTTGTAAATATTATGGCTGTGTCTCAGTCGCTGACTCCCGCCTCCACTCCTTACTGGAGATCAGGTTCCGCTTGGATAACAAAAGTTCACAAAGCGCCCAATTGGCAATGTTTACGAGTGACGTTGTTTTGACGTCAAAGCGTTCAGAAATCTACGTTTCTATGGCAGTCGGACAAAATATGTTAGATAACTTTAGCTCTCATTGAGTCAGCATTGGAAGGTCATTTTCTTTACTTTCAAGCGAACAATGTCTTTTCACATATGTACATAAATCAGGATTAAAAAAAAAACATTATATATATACATACATCAGGATTCAAAAAAGAAAAGAACCTAGACACTGTATTTGGAGATTTTTAATAAATTCTACATAAGAAAAAATCAAGCAAAAATTGGAATTAATCATTTTAAAGATGCACTATATTTAAACTTTGTCCAGCATAGGGGTAATTCGGGGAATTAAGCACAGAGTAAGACTGGGTTGCATCTATGTAGTATGTGAGAAGGATATTTATTTATCGGAATATTAACTTTTAGCATTTCCACATACGCTAAATCGATCTAAAATCATAGGCAAACACCTCCCTAGATTTATTTTCATTAGAACTTTTGAGAGTAGGTTTACAAAAATTGCTTAGTCAACAAAGCATTGTGTTTAAACATACTAGGAAAGCAAATGTGATTACACTATTTTCATTATTCGGACTAACGCCTTTTTTCCAGTGTGCCATATGGATAGTTAGATCCAGTGACAGGACCCAAAGAGTGTGAGTTCAATACACGGTTAAGGTAGTGGAGAACTTGGAGTGGGGAATTAACAGGAGATAACTGACATCCATTACACATGGCATGTGGAACTAGAACAGACTACCCCACTGAATGAAATAAAGGGTTCAGTTAGACATTCCAACCACCTGATGAAGGCCGGAGTGTACAACGGCCGAAACGTTGCAATAAATATGACGACAAAGATGAGGACAATAGTCCGAATAATGTAAATAATGTACATAATACCTCATCTCAGAAATAAGCAAATGTGATTAGTCTCAAAACTGAATAATAATTGCACAATGTGTATAGTGAACCTCGAAAAGTTTTAACTTATGCTATTAAGAAAATGGCGGATGTATTGAAAGTTAATATTTGTGTATGTAAATTTAATATCTTCACTGAATCTGATTTCATTTGCATTGTAGTTGATATTTATATCTTATGTAAAGGTTAGGCAAATCTTATCCCCGGCGTAGTATATTTTATACATAGGAGGGTTGCTGAAAAATTCTTAGCCTGTCTATTATTTGATTCTAGACTAATCTCTGATCATTTGGTCAAATTTTGGGAGCCCTCGTTCACATATATATACATATATATATATGTGTGTGTGTGTGTGTGTGTGTGTGTGTTTGCGTGCGCGCGAGCGCGAGCGCGAGCGCGCGCGCGTGCGTGTGTGTGTGTATGCGCGTGTGTGTAATATACGATATATGTTATAAAATAAATTATTGTAAAGGGAGGTTGAAAACAGTCGCGCCTAAAAGGCATAAACACTAAAAAGTGCTCAATAAAAGATTCCAAAATAAGAAATGTAGAGCAAAAATATTTGCAAAATCAATAAAATGCAACATACTTGGGCTTCAAGCGCAAGGTCTCCTCAGACAAATAGAAGACTGAACGATCCAGTGAATTCTAACACTATATATGAACACCGGAAGATGGAAAGAAGGGTTAATGGGGGAGGGATATATATATATATATATATATATATATATATATATATATATATATATATATATATATATATATATATATATATATATATATATATATATAAAAAGAAAGAACAGTAAGATATATAATCCGGTGTTCTTATAGATATTTTTATTTTTACAAAATAGTGCTCAATGTAAATTTACAGAGCATTAAAATTATAAATTAATTGATTTAAAACATGGTTTTTCCTCTACACAGTTCTAACCATGTTTCAAAAATGGAATGTCCGAATTTAATTTTGAAATTCAATTAAAGTATGTACCTCCACGAAATCGCTAAAAAAAGAGCATAGCTTGATGAAAAAGACACCAACCTTGCCGAAAACAAAATTTTATTGCCTAAATCCTTATGTTATTATTAAGAAGAAAGACCAAAGTTTTTTTTAATTATTTAAAAAAAAATTTCTTTCTTTTTAGAACATTCTAAATTTTGATTAAAAAAACCTTATTTCTATTTGTATCAGCGGAACTAGTAAATAACATAGACAATTTTTAGCACGTTTTTTTGGTATGACACACATTAATTTAAAAAATTGTGCAAAAATAGAAATAATTGTCGGATGTTAATGATAGTTCCTGAAAAGTTTCATTAACTTTCAGGAACTATTCACAGATGATCGAAATTATTATAAATATGTTTTTTTTTTGTTTTTTTTTAAGTCATTGTAGAAATATTTAAAAAAAATATTTATTACCTCCCCCCATAACTAATTTTATGAAAACGCTAGAAATTCGATCGCATCGGGTTTAGTGATTACAATAATTAAAAGCACAGGGCTTTGAGGAATGCAAATCATGTTTTTTTTGTTTTTAATTGGAGCCAACGTACCTGAAAATCAGCTCTGAATTGTAACATACAAAACTCAATAAAACAAAGATATTATTTAATTTCAAATGCTTTTATTTGCTTTTAGTTGTTTTTATGAATATGGACAATATTTTCTGAAAGCAAAAACTTTTTTACGATGAAAAATGAATTTTTAATACAATTATTTATTATATCTTTAATTATAATAGATTTTACATTTAAGTTGTTAAAATATTATAAAATTAGTTAAAAGCCCCATCGGCTTTCCTAAGTGTCCTTATGAGATAGATCTTTTTTTAGCGCGTTGTAAATTGTATCATTTTGACTAATCAGAAGATCCACAGTAATTAAGAAATGTAATTTTGTGCTTATAACCGGGCTGTAATTATAAAGTACGGAAGACCAACCAGAATATAATTAAGTTGCGTTATTTGAGTTAAGCATTGTTCTCCGCTGTTAAGACCTTTACTTTTGCGAAACACGTGTGGAGAAGTTAATTTGATTTTTTAATTTCAACTGAAAAGGGTACCTACAAGTATCAGTATCATCTTATGAAATTTATATGATCTTATTTTTATATTAATCTCAGTTATGACATTTTTCCATAAATTAAATATCAAAATTAATAATAAAATGAATGCAAATACAAATAACAGTAAAATGTAATAAATGTACATAAGATTATAGTATTTTATGTACAGTTCTGATAAAATTTCATAAGAAAGGTACCTATAAATTAATTAGATACATTTCTTAGGAAATATGAAATTTAATGTCACTCTTAACAGTCTTATTTTAATTTCTTTATAATATATTTTCCATAAAGCATCATAAACGTAAAAGTGAAAGCTAAGTACAAAAAAAAAAAAATTTTTTAAATTAGACCGCTGAAAGTTTTCCTTAAAAATAACGAGGTAAATAATTTGTTCACTTAAATGTAAATTATTTCACTTTTCTCCTTCCGTAGAACAAATTAGCCTCATGGAATTCGTAAATATGTCATTCATCACCTGTCAAGAGACGCGAAAGTTTATGACCTGCTTTGTTTTATTTTCAAATTACATCTTTTTGGCACAAAAGCTAAGTTAAGTTTGGTTCAAAATATTTTAAATAAACATTATAATTTCTGATTTTCTTAAAATAAGTTTTGAAAAAATGATAATTGATATTTAAAAGAATTTCAAAATGAGATTTCCAGTTTTTTTTTTAAATGGAAAAAAATGATCAATTTTGCTGACTCAAAAAAAAACTAGATTTTTAACGAAAATTTCGGACGTGCTAGGAACGATTAAAAAATGGAAAAAAATACCCCAAAAATACATTGATCTTTCCTCTTAATAATAACAAACATTTAGATGATAAAATGTTGTTTTCGTCAAGTTTGGCGTCTTTTTCATCATGCTATACTCTTTTGTTAGCGATCTCGTGGAGGTACCTAAATTAAAGACATTAGTTCCATTTCATCCTCAAGCGAATTTTGGAGTAAGTTTTAAAATTACTGGGTTTTAAAGACACAGCTAAAATCATAATTCACGTTTCCAAGGTTACAGATTAATTCACTTCTACTAGACAGGGATGTTTGCGTGTTCTTTATGTCTATATTTTCATGTATCCGTTATTAGCTACGTTTTGTTAGGGGGTAGGGATGTATTCTTCAATGAAATGTGACATCCGTTAAATGCATGTCGTCTGGATTTTTAAAAATTTTTTATTGTTAACGGCAAAAATTCTTACGGCATTTTTTCTATTTGTATATTTAAAGATTTTTTTGGAGGCGGGGTTGTTCAGGTTAGAATACGTTTTATTTAACTACAATTTGAAAAATATTTTCATTATTAATTTTTATTATACTATATTTCTTTTAAGAACAAGTAAATGTATTAGAATATATATATATATATATATATATATATATATATATATATATATATATAAAAATAAAAAAAAATGAGGGAGGGATATTTATTTTTGTCAGTTCCCCATATATATATGTGCAGAAAAAACTTTATTGTACTGAATAATTCGTATTTGATTAGAGGCTCCATTTTTATTAAACAATGTTCATTACATCTATCGTCCTGCGCATTCGGAAAATCATAGTAAAGAAAATGCGTTTTCTGGCAGGGATCGAACTTGTGTCCCCCTTTTTAAGGGAAACCTTCGTTTGATCCAATGTGCTTCGCCGTTCGGCCACGGAGAACGTTACAGTAGACAATGTTCTATTTTCCCTTTTTAAGGAAAGCACATCTCTTCACTCAGATTATTTCTCGAAAAGTTCAAACCTGCACAGCTTCGTATCCAAAACGTAAATAAAGTCATTTCTAAAAATATGAATAGATTTATTTTTAATCTGACATTTTTATTACTTCAAACAAGCGGATACTTCGTATTTGATTTTTTATTTATTAAACAATGTGTATTACTTCTATCGTCCTGCGCATTCAACAAATCCAAGCAAGGAATATGCGTTACTCTTGTTTCTTAATATTCGACATCTTTTCTCTGTGTTTACATTCACAACACCACCTTCTCTAAAAAAAGTTTATTAGTCCGCTTTCCTTATTTTAAATTTTTTCAGAACATTCTGCGGCAAACTAGTTTTTCACATTCCATCCATTCCAGTTTGCAATTTTTTTTATTGTTCTAGGAACTCTGCTCAATCTTTTTACTAAATGCTATCTTCCCGCTATTCAATAACTTTACAAATTATTTTTCTCTTTTCTCGTCATATCTTTTTCTAACTAATGGAAAGCTTTATATATTTTATATATTTCTAAAATTAAGAAGTAGATGTCAACACATATGCAGTGATATTTATTAGGTTGGTGCAAACATAATGTCGTTTTCTCACATAGTAACATATGTGACAAAACGACATTATTTTTGCACCAACCTAATATTTATTCACAATATGATAAACAATCATCGACATGTATGATAAAATTTCACACCAGCAATTAAATATTTCTAAGAAAAATAGTTCTTATAAGCTAAAATTCGTGTGACATAATTATCATATAAATATATTTTGAAAATTTTATCAACATCGGCTGATTAATATCAGTTTTGTTGTAAAAACATTGACTTTAATAATAATGTATATACAACAAGAATCTGTATTCTGCGTGCTTGATGCATATCTTCTTCTACGTTATAACTAACAAATTGTAGTTCTTCTGCTGATTTGTACTGGTCAGAAGTCTCCATTCACATTTCGGGTTGATAAGTACATTTCGGGTTGATAAGTACATTTCGGGTTGATAAGTCTTTGCCATTGAATGTCTTGTCGACATCTGGTAAGTTTTTCCTCTTCTGACCAATGCTGATAGCTACTTCCCACAACAGAACATGAGTATTCCACAAGTTGGGCTATTTCAGACATTCTTTCACCGAGTTTTCTTGTCATGACAGTTTTTTCCTTTATCAAAATCATTCAAATCTTTCTTCTTGCCCATAACAACAGCGTAAAACACATAAAAACGAAATACTCTTTTCTTGATATTCGCAATTGTTATAAGAATGTAGCTGTTATTACCACGGGTTGCCTGACCTAATATTTGGCTCATCAGTGTACACGTTTGCATGTGTTTGTGTGTGCGTAGAAAGTTTCAGATGTTTCCAAGAATTTAAATGCCTAAATTTAGTTTAAATCAAATTTAAATTTAACTCTTTGGATTCAAACTCATAGATGACAGTATAAATGCAGGGAATGTAAGCTCAACAGTTCAGTTTACTTCTAGCTGTCCGAGTGCAGACAAGTCGTTGTTGGTAGATGCATTCGCTACAGATGGCATTGAGAAGTATCCGGCAAACGCATTTTGCCATGTCTGTGACGAATTTATCATGACAAGAACGAAAAAGTACTCTTTGACAACATCTGCTAAAGTGTGTGAGGCATACAAAACATATTTCGGCATACTTCTCGGGGAACAAGACATACTCTGGGCAACTCATCTAACTTGTGAACTCTGCAAAAGCACTCTAGAAGGTAAGATGTAAACTTTTGCTTGTTTGGATAGTCGAATTTTTAAGTGTAAAAATTCGGGAATTTTTTTATTAAATATTTTTTATTTTTTTTTTTTTAAACCAGTATTACTGAAAAATATGTATTAAATATGTTTAAATAATCGCACTTTAGTTTCCACAGTATCTTGTCTATACTGGATCATTGGCAAAACCCATAAAACACGGAATATTAGGGCTGTTCAGTATTCAACATTCTTATTTTTGTCATTTTCTACATTAGTTAGGGTCCAAAGTCAGAATTTTGAATATCCAGCGCACGAATTTTAGAAATTTCAAAATTTAATTTTTTAGAATTTTTAGTAACACTGGGTGAAATATATTCTTATTTTTATATACATATTTTTATTTTATTTTTTTGCAGGATGGTACATAGGGGGAAATAGAACAATGGAATTCCCAATCCCACGAACTTGGAGGGAACCAAATGACCACTCAAGCAATTGCTTCTTCTGCATGGTGGACCCTTCCAAACATCGAGCTAGCAAGAATACGCCTACTATCATATATGCAGACATTCTGTCATCCATCGCTCCAGTGCCACATTGCTCTGAGCTCGCCATACCCACTCTTCCAAAGAGAGAGCAGTCATCTTCAGAAGAGAACAGGATTTCAAAAGATGACGTCATTGATCCAGATTACAGAGGCTCAGCTGAGAAGAGAAACCTGTACAACCCCAACCAAAAAGACCTCAACGACTTGATCAGAGATTTTGATCTCACTGAGACAAGCAGTAGAATTTGTTAAATGAAAGTATGCAAGTCGTAAGTCAGAGAAAGCGTCACCAGTATTTTTCAAGCATTTTCACCTGTCAAGTACTTGTGCCACAATGTGACGGGTCTGTTCGAAGCAATCGGAATCGCCTGTGACCCCAGTGAGTGGCGCGACTTCATCGACATTTCATCCAGGAGC
Source organism: Acanthosepion lycidas (assembly GCA_963932145.1). Taxonomy (NCBI): domain Eukaryota; kingdom Metazoa; phylum Mollusca; class Cephalopoda; order Sepiida; family Sepiidae; genus Acanthosepion; species Acanthosepion lycidas. The sequence continues at coordinate 137,540,063 of OZ010577.1, forward strand.
CTCAAAGACGTGCTGTTTCATGATGGGAAAATGTATCGATCTCTTCCACTGGCTTACACCGTGCAGCTCAAAGAGGAATACAACAGTGTCAAGATGTCAGATGCTTTGAAATATGAAGAGTATAGTTGGGAGGTTATCGGAGATTTCAAAATGGTGTCCTTCCTGATGGGTCTCCAAGGCGGCTTTATCAAGTTTCCGTGTTATCTTTACTTTTGGGACAGCAGGGGCACCGCGGCACATTACCACAAGCGGTACTGGCCACAGCGGACCGAGTTCAGTATAGGGAGGAATAGCGTCAAATGTGTGCATTAGTCACGTACGACAGAAAAAATATAAAATATGCTGAATCTTGAAGAAATACTGATCTGAGGTTTACTATATGCGAACTCTAATTGTAGGTCAGCCAGGACGAAAGTTTATGTTTTTTGTCATCTGTTGTTTGATATCTGTGCTGTTCACAAAGATTGAAACGTCTTTTTTCTCCTCTGAAGGTGAACTATTTAACCGCTGGCCATATACGAGAAGATACTGAAATGATGTGATTAAAAAAATATGATTTTGGGTCACTTGGTCTGATTTTAGTAAGATGGTCAGGCCAAGGTTTTAGCACACTGAGCAGTTGTCAAAGGACGCCATTTTGTACATGAGAGATATCTGAAGAGAGAGTGAGGGCAGAATAGATAATTAGTAGACTTCGCGCTGTAAAGGCCTGGAATTCAAATAGTTTTTCTTGCGTTTTATTACTCTTCCACTCCCGGCAAGGGATATCTGCAAATCTTTTCAATCTAATAAAACATTTTAGTTTTTAATCACGTGATCTGATCACCGAACGCACCGCACCACACTCTGTGACCCGACACATCACATCCTAACACTAAGGGTTTATAAAGCATTAACATTAAGCAAAGTCTTTCAGGCTTTCTTAAATTTTACAAGTAGATCTCTCAAAGGTTCAAGAATTGAGAAAATAATTTATTTGAAAAAAGGTAGCCTTATATAGGATAATAATTTTTTAGTTTGTGTGTTCCACTAAATACGTGGCACGTTCACAGACACCGTTTACACACTGAAATATATATATAGTGTAATATTATCTTTCTTCATCGTCTCTATTCATTTTTTTCAGTTTCTATATATCAGTGGAATATTTTGGTATCATTTTTAGGAAAAGATTGTTTTGTGGTCAAACGTCTGGGTGACGCGAGATTATCATTTTCATACCGTCAATGCTCCGCATAGATTATTTCGAGAAAATCAAACATCCAATGGATTTTGTATCAGCTGACACTGTCCAGAAAATAATTCTTTAGAACGTCATTCTTGAAAGAGTGAACAAAACAAGGTAATGTCTTGCAATCAAAAAATATAGACATACTTGTTGCCATAAATCTTCAAGAAATTAGAGCCAAATTTAGCGGATAATTACTGAAGGCCAGGGATAAGCGCCCGAGTTTGGACTATAGCGATTTGACGAAACAGGAATGAGAGCGAAGTGTATGTTTTACAATATATGATGGATGAGATGAAGAGATACTATAAGAAAAAAGTATAAGTAATATAAAATAATTAAAAGATGAAATAATAATAATAATAATAATAATAATAATAATAATAATAATAATAATAATAATAATAATAAGACTTTATAATAATAATAATTCTTTTTTCCCTTCTTTTTTCTTTTTTTTCTTTTTTTCCTTTCTTTTACATTAAACTACTGAAGTTGTATAAACTATAATTTTGGAAAGTGAAAATTTCACTGAAATATGTTTGAAAATTTCCAAGTTTTTATCAGAAATCAAGATGACGCGAACTTCAAGCAAAGTGGTTACAATATGGGAAAAGGAAGGTTAAACTTGTGTATTTGTTCAATTGTGTCTATTTATTAGGTCGATACATATGGATTCATATCTGTTTAGTGTCAATTAAAACAGATATTTTTTTTTTAATATCTAAACTAATTATTAACTATAATTTTGGATAGAGTGAAAATTTCACTGAAATATGACAGAAATTTCCCAGATTTTTACCTGAAAAAAACAAAAAAAACAACTTTAAGGAAAATGGTTACTATGTATGATAAAAAGGGGAGAATATGGGTTGAACTAGAAATACTGTATGCTCTGAGCGTTAACTCACATACGATCGGTGGGCCGGAGTTGGTTGTGATGTTCTAACACTTGGTATCATCGAAAAGCTTATTTTATGTTTATTGACGTACCAAAGTCCTACCGTTGTGGGTTTCTTTTCATGTTGGGTGGGGAGTTACGCACCCTTGACGTTTAATTATTTTCAGCCCTGTAATAGTATTTTCGGATGGTAGAATGCCCAGCTTCCAAGAAACTTCTCTTGATATCTCTTGTTTACAGCTGCTAAATCTGCTCTTCTGTCCTGATTTGAGGTTTTTTGTTGGTTTTTTTTTTTTCGTTTTGACGAAAAAAGTTTTTCGTGACTGTCTGCTGGTCGAGGTAAAGTCAAGCGTAATGGTACCTGGGAGAAGGAAAGAATCAATAAAAAAAATAATAAGGATGAGGTGTGTGTTGTCTGCCTATTGACTGGACCAATGTAGCAACAACTGCAAAGGCGATTAGGGATCTGGAGGGCACGCGTGTTGCAAAAGTGTGGCTAACTCCACAGTCCACTAAAAAGAAGATACGATATTTAGCGCATTAGTTTATATTTAAGTTATGATAAGGCAAATGTTTTGGTAAGAAGATCTTAGCTGTCATGTACAAAATCTTACAGGATCTAAGCCCACAAAATACAGTGTCGATGAAGTTTAGAACATTATGCTGGCTTAATTGAAAGTGTTTTGTTTAAGAGTTTTTATTTAAATTTTACAGTTCAAACAATTTCCCAGGTACCTGAGAAAATTTTAACATAAAAATCTAATGTCTTCTGAGCACTTTCGAATTTTATGCCAGTTTTATTTCTGGGTTGATAGAATTTTGACTATATATGTATGCATTGTGTATTCTTTGGTATTTTAAAAGTATTTAATTTTTATGAATTTATTACATTTGTTACTATTTGGAATTGCGTTTTATTGATGTTAGGTTGTTTTTATTATATTTAAGGCTTAATATTTGTTTTCGTTTTATTACAGTTTATGTGGTATATTATTTTTGTGTTATTGATAAGGATTTGTGATGTTTTTTTGCGTTGCTTGGTGATATGCGAGGTAATAGGACATTTAATTTCCTTAAGGGACATGTAAATTTATAAATAAATGGTTCTTGCCGGTGAGTTGTTGTTGTTGTTGACGATAAAATTAACTATTTTAAATATTAGGTTGGTGCAAAAATAATGTCGTTTTCTCACATAGTAACATATGTGAGAAAACGACATTATTTTTGCACCAACCTAATAGCTGTGAGCTGTTTCATCATCATCGACAACTCATCTGCAAGATCCAAATTAGAAAGGGTCAATATTATTTATGAATTTACATGTCCCTTAAGGAAATGCGTCCCTGATCAAACCAAATTCATGAATAATTATATTGAACATGTCACTACATGCTTATTAAGAAGTCTCACGTTCCATCTCTCTGATCGTAGCACAATTAGGAGCCATTTAAACATACACGAAATCCTACCAAACTCGTAGAAAATAGAACTTTAATAGCCTCATCCCCATATATTAGGTTGGTGCAAAAATAATTTCGTTTTCTCACATAGTAACATATATTAGAAAACGAAATTATTTTTGCACCAACCTAATAAAAAGGATAAAAATAATGGAAGCATTAATAATAAAAAATGAAAAAGCCAACACTCAATTATATCAACGCTGAACACGATCACAATGTGCTGACTGTGTTTAGAAAATAAAAACATACCCATCACTATAGATACACATATATAAAAATCTACATATTCACTTAAAAATAAAATAAAAATAAACATCCTTGAAAAATGGTTAAAAGAATAGCCGAAAGCGCTGGCATATGCAGAATATTTGGACAGTTTTCACACACTTTATCTCCAGAAAAGAAAACACTAATACGAACATCAGAAAAATTGAATAAAAAAAGTTTAATCACAGTACCTTGTCAGTAGTCTTTAATAAAACTTGCATAAAATAGGAATTGCTGCCCAAATACGCAATCAATCAATATATATATATATATATATATATATATATATATATAGATAGATAGATATATATATATATATACGCAGTACTTAGTGAAAAGCGCTCAATATCAGTGATAGCACGAACATATTCAGTTGTATGGATATACAACTGAATATATATATATATATATATATATATATATATATATATATATATATATATATATATATATATATATATATATATATATATATATATTCGCAGTTGTTATGTTCCTAGAGCGCCCGCGAAGAGTGAAAAACCGCGAATATTGAACGTGGTTCATAAAAATGCCTAAATACGGAATAACCTTTGCATTCCCGGAGCATATCTAGCAGTTGTACCTTCTCCTCGGGTGTCATAACCTTTTTCTGACGTCTAGGTTCATTGTCAGAAGACTTAGAAGGTGCAGGGTGTTTGCGCTGCGAGAAACACAAGACTCAGAGAAAAACTCAACGAAACACTCGAGATAGCTACACGCGTTAAATGAATATCACTCCCGGATTGGGTACTTTCAAACGTCCAACCAATCGCGTGTATTTTATATTGATATTTAGCTGAATTTACGTTAGTATTTATATTACAAAATTTGTATATTATATTGTTATTAATAATTTAGCGTTAAAAAGCGTGAAAAAAAAATATTGTTACGAAAAAGCCATAAAAATAGAGTAATGTATTTGCAATTCAGCGAATATACAGAGTTTCCACGAAAATTTTGTTAGGTGCTAAGGAGAATTTCTCAAATAACAGGTGCAGAAAATGCCGAAACGCCATGACGCGGGTGTCGCTGTATATATATATATATATATATTTATAGGAAAGAGGTTATAGTTGTTCCAACGAGAGTAAAGTGTATTACAACCAAAGACGTTTGCAGTTTCTCTCTTTTTAATATATATATATATATATATATATATATATATATATATATATATATATATATATATATATATATATATATATATATATATATATATATATATATATATATATATATATTAGGTTGGTGCAAAATAATATCGTTTTCTCATATAGTAACATATGTGAGAAAACGAGATTATTTTTGCACCAACCTAATATATATATATATATATATATATATATATATATATATATATACACACTGCCTAAAGTTATTTGGCAGATTTCATCTTCTAGACAAGTGTTTCGTTTTAAATATATCTTTATGTTTTTTTTTTCTCAATAACAACCGATAAGTTGTACCGAAAGTGTTTGATTTATGTCATATATTTGGCGATAAGCAAACAGTTTCTACTCTTTCTGCTTATTTGGACATTTATCAAGTTTAATTGTACCGGTGGATCTTTTTATATTACAAGGATATTTTCATAGATTTAATTATGTTTAATGGAATAATTTTAATGATGAATAAATCTTTTGAAATCATGTTGAACATTTTCACTTTTTCACAAGTGAATTGAATTATTTAAAAGTGTCTGTTTATCATTGTGTTCTGCACTGTGCAAAACTAATCAGTCTGAAAGGTTTGAAAGTATTAAGTAATTCTACTGAAAAAGTTGTATGACGCTTTTGGAAATTATGTTACATAATTTTGTTTCATTGTTTAACTTAATCAGTATATTAAATTCTATAATAGCAATTTTCTCTTAGCCAAGTGAACTACGTGAAGCCATTTATTCTCTTCTTCACAAAACCATAAAAAATGTCTTTAGATCCGAATCCGCTTTCCATCGGCAAGAAAATGACCGATACATTTAACGTTAACAATAAGTCACCCGATATGTTTTCTTCATGTAAAACAGACTAACTTTGAGTTCGGACAACAGAACTGAACAGCATGTTTTTCTTTATCAGCTGATAATTACTTTCACTTTTTTTTCTTTTTTGCAGGACGTATGATGAGTTTCTTGAAATAGACGAATTTTTCCTCGTCACATTATCATGAACGCTCCGTGACAGAAACGTGAATAACGCATGACTTCGTATGACAACGATACTGCTGTCATTCTCAATTACTAAAGATTTTTTTCGCTGTAATCCAATTGAACTTCTTGAACTTCCCACATCAATTCCACTTCCGTCCTTGAAAATAACCACATTTATTTTTCAGTTTCTTATTTTGTTTTTCTTTTCATTTAATACCAAATAATTGAAAAATTATATTTTTAGAATTGTTGGCTTTCGTTAAATAAAAGAATGTATAATTGTAGCAGTTTGCTTTGAAAAATATATCAGAATACTGAGAAAAATAGTTTTAGAATACAGCAAGGGTTCGCTTTGTTTCACCGAAGATTTTATTTTCTACTGTTTCGTTCCATGTTTTTCTTAAGAGATAAATTCTAAACAGAATCATCTGAAATTTAAGATGTTTACTCGTGTATCAAAAACAGAGTTCAAAGGAAATAGCCCAATAAATTTTGCAGTTGATATTTACTCGAAACTAGACGAGATCTCGTTGTAACACAAGGTCGGTTTAATGTGGGGAGCCCGAGGGCGTACACCTGGACTAAGAACAAAAATTCCCGAGCCCCCGTAGCGGTCGGTTGCGTTGGCCTCGCTGCGAGTACCGATCCCTCTTTCAGATGCAATGAAAGGGTGCGGCCTCGGGCATCTATTCCCCAGGGCTGGGCACCTCTCAGTATAATTTTCCTCAGTTGCGTCTCTTTCCATTGACGGTGACGCCTCTGAGCGCACTCTGACCAAGACAGAGATGCAACTGAGAGATGATAAATAATGTGTTACAAACAACTCGAGAGAGCAATTTGTATTTACTCAACCCCCACCAGGTCAGATTGTGGCACAAGGTCGGTTTAACTAAGACGAGTTGTGACACAAGGTCTTTTTTAAGGGGGGAGCCCGAGCGCTTGCACCCGGGCTAGAAACAAGAAATTCCCGAGCCCCCACAACTGTCGGTTGTGCTGGCCTCGATGCAAGTACCGATCCCTCTCTCTGGTGCAATGAGAGGCTGCGGCCTAGGACAGCTGTTCACCAGGGCTGGGCACCTCTCAGTATAATTTTTCTCAGTTGCGACTCTGTCCATTGACGGACCTGCCCCTGAGTGCACTCTGCCCAAAGACAGAGACGAAACTGAGAGATGATAAATAGATGTGTTGGAAATTACTAACGAGCTATTTGTATTTACTTGACCGCCCACTGAGTCAGGTTATGACACAAGGCCGCTTTTTAATGTGGTGACCAAAATGTCTTCACTCAGGCCGCTGGTTTTAATTGGTCATAGCTTCTCCAAGCTGGTCAGTTCTGGTCTAAGTTAATCATAGCTGCTTTTGGTTGGTCATAGCTGGTCCAAGCTTGTCAGAGCCAATCAAAGGTAGTCATAGACGTGATACTACAGGCGCAGGAAGGATCCCTGTCCCTGATAATTTTCAATGTGTTACAAACTACTCGAGAGGGCTGTTGATTTACTTAACCACTGAGTCAGGTTGTGACAAAGGGTTGCTTTTTAAAGTGGAGACCCGAGTGTCTTCACTCGGGCCGCTGGTCTTATCTGGTCATAGCTGGTCAAAACTGGTCAGACCAGGTCTTAGCTAGTCATAGCTGGTCTTAGCTGGTCATAGGTGTGATACTACCAGCGCAGGGACGGATCCTTGTGACCGGTAAGTAATAGAATGTGTATATCACTCGAGAGATATGTTTAAACTGTATCTACTTGATACCCACTGAGTCAGGTCGTGACACAAGGTCGGTTTTTTAACGTGGGGAACCGAGTGTCTTCACTCGGGCCGCTGGTCCTAGCTTGTCCAAGTTGGTCATAGCTGGTCCAAGGTAGTCATAGCTGTGATACTACCAGTGCAGGGACGCATCCCTGTGTCCGGCAAGTATCCGAATGTGTATACTCCCTCGAGGGATCAATATCTGAATTATGTATTATCTACTTCTAGGCAATATCACTTTTCAGGTTTAACTAACCTGCATATTGATTCTAAAAAAGATTATTTCATTAATTAACTCTCCTTTATTACTGTTCTTTTATCAAAAATAGTTCTGTTTGGGAATAGTGCAGAAAAGTTTTTGAAATTTGCATTTTACTTGGCCTTCAACAAGTTGGCATCTATTTGTAAAACTTTCCTTAACTATAACAAGCCAATTTATGAATGAGATGTTCATTTAAATTTTTTGTTTCAAAGATTTCAAGTAGTGAATATATCTTACTTTGCAAAGCGATAGCGAACGGGCGAATTCTGCTAGTAATAGATATAATACACAAGAAGATAATTTTCAGGAAACGCTTTTCTCTGTTTACTATCGTGTCATGCCAACGACAAGACTGTAATCAAGATAAGTGGCGATGGAATAGAGCAAAGAAATTGATAGGTTCATATATTTTCTATGTGCATTACTGTGAAACTAAAATTTGAACTCATTTCACCGATTATTGTGACCTGGAAGATCTCAGCAGATCTATTTTCACATCCCTGCCGAAGTAACCAGGTGCAAACGAATGTGAACGCCACCGAACAATCAGCCTAATGAGCCACATAACAAAACTCATCATCCGTATTCTGATGAATAGAGCGCATAGCAGATCCAGGCCATAGATACGACAAGAACAATGCGGGTTTGTTAAAGACACCGGAACAAGGAACGCAATATTCATGCTCAGAATGTTATCAGAAAGAGTAATACAAATGCAGAAGGATGTGAACCAATGTTTTATAAACTACGTAAAGGCGTTCGACAAAGTACGTCACAAAGATCTGTTAGAACTGCTCAGAAACCTTGATATATTTGGGAAAGATATTAGAATAATCAAGAACCTATACTGGCGGCAAATATCAGGCATGAACACAGAGAATGAGTTCAGTGAATATACAAAAATAGAAAGTGGTGTAAGGCAAGGATGTGTCTTCTCACCGGACTCATTCAACCTATACAGCGCGGCAATTCTTAGAGAATTGGAAATCCTACCGGGATTCAGCACCGGCGGCCACAATCTTAACAACATAAGATACGCAGATGACACAGTGCTGATAGCAGACACGGAAAAGAAATTACACACCTTCTACAGAAGGTAGCGAATGGGAGTGAGAAGAAGGGACTAAGCATAAACTGTAACAAGACAGAATGCATGGCCTTCAGTAAAAGGATGAGCCCAAAATGCGATTTACATGTCGGGCACATTAAAATCAAGCAGGTGCGGAAATGTAAATATCTGTGAAGTGTTCTGACAGAGTAAATGCGACGCTGGGACCGGAAGACGTATTGGGATGGCCAAAGACACATTCCAAAAGCTAGACAGAGTATTACAAGGCAGGAGGATTTCGTTGATAACAAATAGAGTTCTGAACTGCTATGTGATATCTGTCCTCCTTTACGGCAGCGAATGTTGGATGGTCTCCTCAAAGATGAAGAAGAGACTCGGGGCAAACGGAGGTATGGTTCTAGAGAAGGATGTAAAAGATATCATGGGCCCAACATGTGAGCAACGATGAGGTTTTGGAGAGGATGCAAACAAGGAGGAATCTTATACTTAACATCAGGAACAGGTAGCCGAAATTTCTGGTTCACGTAATGAGAAATGGTGGCTTGGAGAATCTGATACTAACAGGGCGAATAGAGGGAAAGAGAGACAAGGGAAAGCAACGCATGACATACATAGCAGGCTTAAGTAAGTGGATGACATAACAGGGTCAGGGAGAAGTAGCAAAGGGACAGAACTTATTGAGACCTACAAAGGATAGGGGGCAGTGGAGAGCCATGATCGCCTACGACCTGCAGGGACACAGCACATAAAAGAAGTTCTCTATACACACATGCTATAAATATATATATATATGTGTGTGTGTGTGTGTGTGTGTGTGTGTAAAAACTGAAGTCAACACCCAGCGGCGACAGGCCTGCCGATTGTGTTTAAGCATGAAACAGACTGTCGCCTCGAGGTATTGACCTCAATGTCCATTTTTATATTTACACATGCTCTATCCCTGAGCAATTTAAACCCATAAATATAATATACCATAAACAATATTTAATAAATAAAATATCTTAAAACTATATTTAGCAAATAGAAAACAAAATAAATAACAAATAAGAAACGTTTATAAATCTAACATGTTTCGCTCGCCTTTATTAAAATTTCATCAGATAATGAAATTTGGAGAAAAAAGAAAGAAAGAAAAAATTTGGTATTTTAAATTTTTTTCGTTTTTCATTGGTTAATCAGACTTCACTTGTATTTTATCTTGTAAAACGGCGTTTGTGTATAAATTTTTGTGTGTAAGTTTGTCATGATTCTATTTTCTCTATACTGGATTCCGATCATAATGTATATCTGTTTGTGTATAAGTGTTCGTGTCTAATAGGCATTTTTATTTAGGTAGGGCGGTTGTCAGCATGTTGATTTGGTGACGTTTTTACATAACATCGTTTGTCGTGGTGGTTGTGGTAGGTAGACATATTTTGAATTTTTTAATATGGATTTTATAAAAGTTGATGTTGATATAATGTAGTGTGTTTGAGGGTGCTTATAGATGTTAAGATATTTATCAGAAGCCTCTCGAAGTATTTCCTACGTAAAGAATTATGTTCTTTTTCATTAGGGTGACATTTATAAAATTAATACACACACAAACACACACAAACAAAAACACATATATATATAATAAAAAATATAGTTTTAGATATGGTATATTTATGGGTTAAATTGCTCAATATCAGGAATTGAGTGTATGTAAATATAAAAGTGGGCACTAAGGTCAACGCCCAGCGGTGACAGACTGTCTCATGCGTGAACTCAATCTTCAGGCATTACCTAGTGGCCTAAAAATTATTAAAATAGGAAAACTGAGCGAGGCCATTTAGTAATCATGGGAACATTACAGACACTCTGACTCTGGTGCACTTATTCTTCATACGAAATTCTTCTTGCGTTATTTATCTAAAAAGCCACCAAAACTTTTAATTTAATATTAAGCTTTTAAACTTGCTGAAAGATTAATTTTAGCGGTTTTAAGGCGGTAAATCACGAATACCGTCTCAATTTAACTGCATAACTCTTGGAGGTTTAATGACCACAGTCAAAATGTAATGGTCGAAACTAAAAGAGAATATTAATAGGAATAATTCCTAGAATAATGCGTCATCTCAAATAAAAATATGTTTCGTCTCTCAGGGATCTTTCGAATTAGGGATTTCAGTCTAAGAAGTCTACTAAGAAGAAGATTAAATATTAATTTGTTGGTCATATTTTCTTTTACTGGGCCAAGCAACTAATGAATTATCGTTGAAAATTTTTATTGCAACAGAAGTGAAATTGAGTTTGCAGCAAAGAGGAACTAAGGCCAGTCGGTTGTTTGCAGTTGTTCACATCAGAAACTTGATTAAAATCTGGATGTTTCACATTTATCTAAAATCGGCATCTCTTTCGTTAAATGCAATAACATTTGAGGCTCGGTCAGATTTTCTCACCGATGCCAGGCACAATGTCATAATGCGAGGCACATTCGAAAATACTTGCAGGCATACAACCACAGCATTAACAGTAGACGAGGTCAAGGATATTTCGGGATTGATGCTGTTTTCAAACTGATGTTATTCAAAATGTATTAATCGCGCGCACACACTTCTACAGCGATGCCTACCATAACAAAATGATTAGTCAACTTGTCTTGCTAACGTAGTGAGTTCGATACTCACCACATTGTAAGTTTGAGCTAAGAATTCATTAAATTACATATTCTTATGCATAAAGTTTCGTCGCTTATACGTGGGTGCGCTGAAAGGTTATCTGACCGACAAAAAAGCCCATCTAAAAACATTTACTTGTTTGGTAATTTGGTTAGATGTGTGAAGTGAATCAGATAATTTTGTCTACGCCCTTTGGGTTTACTTCACCCATTATTTCGTGTTCAATTTGCCACAATATTGAAACTGGATGGAATAGATTAAAATTAGATAATGAATTTAAATCACATTTAATTCAAGAAACTACTAGCATTTTCATATCAAGATATTTCATTCATTTATCTGTCTTTTGTCCTACACCCAAACGAGTCACGTAAAAGAATTAAACAATTGAAAGCCAAACGTTGATGTGAATCTGAAATGTAATCTTTTAAGAAATGTCGGCAAAGATAATATTGTACGTTATCGGATAGACAAACACTGAGTAATTTATATTTTTGTATTTTTTCTTAATATAATGTAATCTATTTTAATAATATAAATGTAAATAAAGACTGCATTATTGATTATTTTGCTTTTGTCCTTCTTTATATAAGTTTTAATTCTACAAGAACAACTATCGATCCAGTTCTCTGTATAAAGCAATTACATATAAAAAAAATAGTTACTTAGCTGAACTTAGTGTAGTCCGCAACCAAATGTGCAAAAGGAAGATTGTATTGTTTCAGTAAATAACGAAAACTGCTTCATTGAACATATGAATTTCAAACCTTGAATTTTACCAAGAAATAAGATCTAAGAATTAGGTTCAGTAGAAAATATACAACCACGTCAATCAGCAATCAGGCTTTATTGTTCCAACTATACGACGGGGTGCTGAAAAGTTATCGGCCCGACAAATAAAGAATTTCAAAAATGAATTTTGTCTTAGTTCATTTTCGTCATACTTTAGGAAGTGAGTCGAACCAAGAACATTTCGGCGCCACATCATAGAAATGTGTGAAGTTCTCAAATGAATTATTTTCTATGAAAAATTTTCCTTGAAAAATTCGAATGAATTACATCATTTCTTATGATAACGTTTCATCTCATCCGAACACACCAGTGAAACATTGTGATAAAAGAATAAAGATTACGATAGCCATTTGAATAATTCATGGAATAATGAAGTATCTAATTGAATTCTATAAATGATACAAATTCCTTCTTACTACTGAATAGGAGATAACATTTGTGAATGCTTTTCTCTGACAAGATGGACATATCTTGAAAAATAGTCAAAGTTTCGATTCAAACATTATATAAGATTTAGCGTTTCATATCCCACATGCTAATGTACGGATGTTGGCGAAAATCATGACTTCGAAACTTTCAAATTCAACTCTGACAAGATCAACGAAAAAAAAATTAAATCTTTCGCGCTTTTATGATCACATAAAAACACTTGAGTGATAATACTGACCCATTTAATGGATAAGTTCTTTACCTTTTAGTAGAGGTTGTGTCAAAAGATAAAAACTTGAAAAATTTGACAAGTGTGCCAGGTTTTCATTTATTTGACCTCCTTTTTGTGTTTTATCAACATTGTTTATGTTCAACTATTTTTGGAAGATGCGCTTATTAGAATCTAATTGATCTATAAGAAAGATAAAATGAAAAATGCGTTTTTCACTTAACCTCTCCAAAATAACAGTGAGTAAAATAATTGTTACTTTCATTTATAAATCACGTAGAAAATATTAAATAACAAACTATAGTATTTTTCAGGTTTTTAGTTACAAAACAACACAAGACAAGATCATAATTTCTAAAATTACAATATGTTAGGCTCATAAAAGGTAAAAACAATTATAGTTTTTTTCAAAAAATATTCACTTATTTTCATATAATCAACAGTTGAAAATCTTTGAAGAGAGCATATTCATAAGCGTCGCTGGGTAACTTAAACAATAGTTCAGTTTTTAAAATGAACTACAACATTGAAATAAAGTTTTTTCATTTACAAAAGTTCAAATTAGTGTTTAATACCTCAAATTTCATTAATCTTTTTTAGTTTTCTTTCTGATTTCTCTCAGTTATTTGTTTTTTTGGGTTTTTTTTTTTCATTTACTTGCTCGTTGTCGACGTGGTCGGCTATTAGTTTTTCTATGTTCTTCCTTTTTGTCGTCGTAGTAGTCGTCGGTATCGTTCCTTTGAATGCCGAAACTCTTCAGCCTTCTGCTGTCTTAATGGCTGCTAGCGACTTTAGCCTGTGAAAACCAATACCCTTCTGCTTTCTTCTCCCCGACAGCCAACCGACTTTCTTCGCATGTAAAAGCTAAATCCCTTCTGTTTTCCGCTTCTCAGTAGCCAGCTGAGCCCCTTCGCATGTCAAAACTAAATTCTTTCTGTCGATCTGGCAAGCCAGACTTCTTAAATAACCATAAATTGGCTCCCTGTTGAAACAGAAATTTGATAGTGTAGGTACGTAATATATTTTCCCCATTAGTTAAAAATTCTCAAAATCTACCACTTAAACTATGTCTCTTTGCAAACTTTATTTAGGCCGATTTTGAGCCTCTTTCTTTTTTAAATTTTGAAAATCAAATTTTATACGTATCTTTTTTCATAAAGCGTCAGGCTTCTTTTTGGCGGTATTTTCAATATCAGTTTGATTCTCGCATATCAAAAAATGTACACATCAAATTTATTCAAGCCGTTTTTTATTAACTGACTGTGTGGCTTTCTTATTTTTTAAATACTCCTCTCAAAAAATCCAATAAACAAACTTAATCTATTATATCATTATTTTTTTTATATTTACCCATTGCTCATTTTTATATGATTTTACATTTCTTTTGTATTATAATTTTTTATACTCCGTGTATATCAGACAGCAAGAAAGATGTAGTAAGGAGAAGTGGAAAATAGGAGCGAATATAAAGCGAAACCCTGAAACGGTCGTGTTGCATATGTTGAGAGCCAAATCACTTTTTCGTGTTATCGTTGTGAATATTACACTGACAACAAGAACTAAAAAATGAAATTATCGTTGTATTTTAGCGGAAGTGATATTTTGTTTCCCATACGTGATACACTGATTAGAAAAGCTCCATCGTTAATACTTTGTGCTAAAACAAACGACTCTACTCGTATAACTTAAGAGTGGAAGAACGAACCAGCTATATTGTTGGTCTTATAGGTGCTAGTTTTAATTTTAGAAGTGCTTGTTTTGTAAAAGAAGAAGCAGGATTTTCTTTCCCAGGATGAACTTGCCGAGTTTTCAGACGGTAGAAAGAAAAATTATGACCACTATCGAATCACTGGAACCGTTCATCAGTGGTAACGACTTGTGTTCATAGTACGTAGAAATGATGGAGCTTTACCCTTGCAGCATACGGAATAAGTAAATATAGAAAAATTCAGCCCTGTTGGCTTGTGTGAGAACGAAGACCAAAAAGTTAATCAAGTTGCTAGCTGTCTGGCCAGTCCTAGAGGAAAGTCGGTCAAAGAATTGGTGAAATTAGTTCAGGAGACTGAGTATCCCATTTACAGCTTTATTGTACCGAGGTACAAGATTAATAATAGAATACAACAGACTGGCAAGCCTGGAGATTGAATTCGTTGCGGATCTGCGATAAAAACTTCAAGAAGGCCTACCAAATTGCATTAAGCAAAGAGATTGCTGCGAGGTAAGCACAAAGCCTCAATGGCGAGCACTCACATCAATCAAACGGCTAAGTTTGATTGCTACTAACTACCACTGATAGAAGACTTATTTGATAAAGTAGGGGGAATAACAGTCTTCACAACATTTGTCCTGCATCATGCTTATTAACTGGTTGTCTTAGAGGTACAGTCCCGCAATTACACCACTGTCAAACTTCCCCTGGGACTATTTAAATATAACAGACTCCATTTCGGGATTTATTCTGTGCCTGGTATCTTTCAGAGAAGTGTGGAGTGGAATATCATGTATTTATGATATTCTGGTATATAGAAAGACAAGAACTTGGAGAGAGTATTACAAAGCATTCAAAAGCTGGAGTACAGTTGAAGAAGCAGAAATGAAAGTTTGGCGCTACTAAAATGGTGTACCTAGTTTATAGGATTGATGCCAACGCCTTCATCGCCAGGTACAGGCCATTTTAGAGACATCTAGCCCTTCTAATGTGCCAGAATTTAAGGGTTATGGATGGTTTTACCATTCGCGATCAACGTTCTGATTCCATTACATTATTTGTTGCAGATTCGAGTGAAGTGGAAGTGAACTGCTAGACCAAGAGACGCTTTTTAACAGTTCTAACAGTTGCTGTTAAGTTCTAAGGACTTCAAATATTTTGATCCGTCGAAGACCTGATTTTGTCACGTGATGCATCATCATATGACGTAGGGGTTGTTTTGTCTCATCATATAGAGGATGGAGAAAAAAGCTCATTGCTTTTGCTTCTAAGATATTGTCTAAAGCTGAACAGTACTATGCACAACTGGATAAACAAGGTCTGGTTATAATGTTTGGAGGTAAGAAGTTCTACAGTTACTAATATGATAGGCAAGTAACCATTTCGAGGGACCATAAGTCCCTACTAGGGATCTTCGGAGATGCAAATGGATACCTCAAATGGTTTAGCCATGGGTCAAGTGTTGAGTGCTGACACTCTCAGCTTATAATTGTGAGCTGAAGTATAATAAAAGACCTCACAATCAGATTAATTGTGTATTCAGAACCAAAGAAAATACCAATTCTAGGAGAAAAGGAAAGCTGGGACGGATCACCCATATCCGCCCAAAGGACTGTCACCATGATAAGACGAGGTTCAATACACTCTAACGTGTATCACCTAGTTCAAGGTGGGTAGGTGTGAAGGAGAGTGTACAAGTGAATAATTTATTCCATATTATAGACATAGAACAGAGTATAGCATACAAGGCAGTGTCATGTTGTTGGGATCTAAAGTCAACGCCCCACTTCGGGGAAGATAAGCTATGCTCAGATAACTATATGAAGGCTACCCTGGCATTACACGGGGATTAAATAAATAGCTAGAAGATTTGTTTGGCGTCCAGGCATTGGCCATCAGTTGAAGGAAACAGTAAAACCATAGCAGATGAATTCGAAGAGCCAAACTACTAACACTTGTTCTTTAAAAATTCAGTAAGTTCTGAAATTCTAAACAAACACATACAAAAATCATGTCCAAACAGGCTTATAGAATTAATAATAATTATGCGTCAATCATTGGTTATAATTTATTTAGGATTATAAATCTTAGGTATTTTTTAATATTTCATAGTAAGTATTTTTGTTCATAATTTATAATCGATAGTGTTATATGCGCATATATAGCACGTTAAGAAAGAAAGAGGAGAAAAGGAAAAGCTAGCTTCACAGGCGTAACAGTATTATTAATGCCAGACAGGCAAAGTAGCTAAAAAGCCAACAATGGAGTGTAATTTATATATGGACATATACAAGTCCTTCTGAGGAAACGATCGAAATTTATGTTACTTGAATGTCCGTGAGGCATTCAAGTAACATAAGAGAGTTCAAAAAATGGACTTATTTGTCGTAGTCATTATGTAGACTGCGATGTATGAGTGAAGTATAGTTGTGTGTTTTCAGTGAGGTACGGAATAAAATCTCTATCTGTGGCTGGCTGGCTGGCTGGCTGGCTGGTAAGTAAGAACAGAAACTGTTGTGTGTGGCAGACCTGCAGGTAGGAGACTACCAGAAGTGTATTTATACACACACCCTCTCAATCAATATAACAAAAAGTCGACTTTGAAGTGGGTTGATAGTCCACGTATACGTGGATTAGGGACAAAAATTGCTCATGACCACTTGGCACTTGATCACATAATATTCAATTTCAGAAGAACTGACTGAATATATAATTCGGAATATTTATGATCTTGTAGGGCTCAGAGAAGCATTGATTTTGTTAGTGTGCAGTGCTTTCCGATTAGCCAAAAAAGCTTGGTCCTTGGTCATATGACCTACTCACCACTCCATCCGCTCAGAAGTCTGTCGGCGACCCCACGTGTTATTTTTTGGTCGTGATTAAAAGGTTTGTGAATCATGGCAAGATTTAAATTTTATTTGGGATATAACAATTGCATGTTGTTTTTGCAAAAAAGACTTGAATGAAACATTAAATGATATGATAAGCTAAGGCATTTATTTCATTTACAAACCTTTCCACAATATTTTTCAGTTCATTTTTCTTCATTCTCGTCTATTTTTCTGTTCTCAGAAAAAGCTTCAAAATGTTTCAGTTTAAATAATAACCCAAAATATTATTCGTCTGATATGTACGTTGGCGTTCGGGGTAAAAAAAGAAACATCAGAAGAAAATATGTGCGTATGTGTGTGTATGTTTGCATGCGCGTATGCATGTGCTTGTGCGTGTGTACGTAGACGTAGGTCAATCATTCTTCATTGTATGCGGAGGAATGTGTATGTGTGTACATATGTACATATGTACGTATGTGTGTACATATGTATATCAAATATAAATCCAATGAACGTCTTATATAACTATGTGAACTACATTACAAATGAAAAGTATAGAAAATGCACTTAAATATCTACAATGGGCCGTCTTTACATAACACACACACTAATATACAAACAGACTTATATGTAAATTTATAAATCTTTTTCCACCCAGTCTCCTGGCATTTACACACACTGATGCTTACAAATAAGTCTTTACTTATATTTACGCTTCCCAGCACTTTTCTCTGCAGTCATCTTTGAATTCGAATTAGCCAATCAAAATTCAACACGACGTTTTGCTTAGCCACACATAACTCCTAATGAAATCCATGTTCTCCAAGGTTAATTTTTTATGTGCATGTTTTTATTTGTAGACTTTGCAAATATTCATCTTTCTGCATAAATATACCGCTACTCAATAAATTCCTAAAATAAATAAATTACATTATGAAGGAAAAAGAAAATTATGCAATGTATTACATTAA
Source organism: Acanthosepion lycidas (assembly GCA_963932145.1). Taxonomy (NCBI): domain Eukaryota; kingdom Metazoa; phylum Mollusca; class Cephalopoda; order Sepiida; family Sepiidae; genus Acanthosepion; species Acanthosepion lycidas. The sequence goes on from OZ010577.1 coordinate 137,558,771, forward strand.
TCTCATTAATAGCCCTTAAGATTATTAACATGTTCCTTTTGAAAGCTCTTGGAATTAAATTTATTCTTCACTGATTAACAAAATCGATTTGAAAGCGGCTACCTCATTGATATACAATGCATGATAGTTACACAACAATGATAGCCGGTTTATTCCTAAAACAATGTTCCATAAATTTAACCTTGTGCCAAAGTCAACTCAGTCCAAGAAACATTTACTGTCTCTAGAAATCTTATATTAGGCATCTTATTGAAAATGCTCGTTACTGTAGGCTACGTCCTTTGAGGTTCCCTACAAGAAAATAACATTCAGGCTGAACACAAAAAATGCACCTAGAAGTATAATGGAAATATTTATTTAAAACTGTCAATTCTCTATAAAAATTCTCCTTCCTTCCTTCCTTCCTTCCTTCCTTCCTTCCTTCCTTCCTTCCAATGTGCGTTACGCTTTCCTAGAATCTTCTAATTTCTCTCGTATAACAGTTAATCATGACACTTGTAGCGGACTGTGTTTTTAATCATTAGACATCTGAAACTATAACTTACTAAGTAGAATAAACTACAATTTAATATTGATTTACACAAGTTTGGGATCATGCCAACTACTTCTACTTGTTTAGGAAAGGTTTGACATGTGAAATAGAAAAAGGTGCTGTTGATAAACTTAATGGTTACACGTTTTAAAACGCAGCATGTAGCAAATTTTGCAAGTATACGTTGCTCTGTTGTGTCTGAGATAAAGATTATGAACAAGATTCAGTCGTAGTGCTGATTGATCGGAAGATCTTATTTTTATGGTTGGTGCCCAAATTTTATTGTTTTGATCATATCCATTCTACAAAATCTAGTCTCGAAGTGATAACGTTCAAGTTCTGACGCCATAATATTTCACACATCGGGCACTTCGATGTGGTGTAATGTTAGCAAGCTTGTCTCGCTAGATCAATTACGACTGGATAGTGATTTAGATCCTCAATGGGTTTTCCATACATTCGGCCTTGTGCAAAGCCAAGCTGAGAAAATCACCATATTTCACACATTCTTTTAGATATGAATCTCTTTAAGCCTCTCTGGCCTCAGTAGTTTTTACGTTTCTGTCTTCTTGCAATGAGTGACGTTTTTAAATTTTGTTTCTGTGAATTTCATGATATAAAGTAGTTCATTTAGGATTTATCATCGTTTAGCTTGTTTGTTTCCAATTAATTGAATTATTTAATTAAATTTTATTTTCAATTTTAGCTTTTATATTTATCCTTATGATTGCTTTTCTGTTGTTAGGTCGAAAGAGTTAATTTAACATCTGCAAATGAATCTTTTATATATTATGCCGATAATGAATAAATGTCTTGCAATATTTACACAAATATTTAGCAAACACTGTGGAATTTTTGCTGGTTTTAAAGAAAGGGGGAAATAATTTTGTGTTCACTTTCATTTACAGATTTAATTTAGTATTTAGACAAAACATTAATTTTTCTTGAAGTTTCGGGTTGTTGATATTGATTAGCACAGCACTTATTTCAAATTAAGGACGAATATATTACAAATAATATTTGTCTTGATCTCAAAGCATTTAATAGCGTCTGTTGATTTCCGTACTTTACAATATAGTGCCACGTTAAAATAGAGAAAATGAAATGAACATAAATGTTGGCACATAAACAAAGAATTCAAATGAGAGTAAAAAGCCATTCTCTCCACCTTTTCCAAATGTGAATGCTTTACGAACCTGAAAAGTTGCAGTCAAAATCCTTTAATCTGGGATCAAATACTGACTACTGATGCCAGTGGTAATTACAAAAGTCCTACAGTTACCAAGCAGGCTATGTACGAAAGGCGCTCGTATCCCCAAATTATTTCCGCAAAAACATGAAACGCAATAAAACTGTTGAATAAAACTATGTCATACCATATCAACACGCGAAAAAATAAGATATCAGGATCATGATATTGATGTATCTATGTATTTATTTATGTATGTATGAATATAGTGTTTTGTGGACTGGCGTGTGTGTGAGAGTATTCAAAAACGTAATTTCGAATCTGTATTTTAAAGCATACAACCGTCTCCACTTGCATGTTTGTGCAATGCATTCTTCCTAACCTTGATGTGACAATTTATGCCAGTAAACGCAGTAATCATTTTACTTTTTATTTTATTTCTTTTTCCTTGATTTATACGAAGAGGTAGTTTATGAAAAATGTTCATTAAATATTATAAATATTATTGTATATCAAGTTCACTCTTTAGAAAGAAAGTACACTTTCTTCGACTCTATTCCAGAAATTCGCTTTCTCTTAGAAAATCAATCAAATTTAATGGCGAGAGTATACTGCCATAACGCACTTGCACTTTTCTTATTCCTCTTCCATTCCTTTATTGCTTTTCCTTTCTTTTCACAGTCGTCGACCTTACCAACGAGACATTTTCCATGTTGGACTTCTTAGTTCGTTTGTTGGGGACGTGCTGTTCTTCAATCGGTTGTCTATTATTTCTGAACCTCAATGTGAATATCAGTATGAAATGGTTGGTCACAACAAATTCTTTACGTCTACCGAGGCCCGTGGAAATGTTTTCCCCTCCCCTTCATTGACGTCGTCTTCTTTTGCTTTGCCATGTTTTGGGATGTGTTTAGCCCATCATCTGCTAACAAGAGCTAAAATGAGTTTTATACGGAAAGTAAAGTTTTATCTGAAGAATATTGTAGTCTTTATTTTCACATCAAAAATTTTGTAGAGGTCTTTAAATTCACAAGAATAAAGTTTTGTATTCCCAACTGTTATGGGATCTTACCCATAATAATAATAATGGACTATTCCATACTTAATAAATACTGCCCCTCAGGAGTAGGCAAGGAGTCAGTAGTTAAAGTCTTGACCGGCTGTTCGGTTGAACTCTCTGCCTTCGGGCGGGGAGGAACCCGAAGGAGGCTACGCCGAAGGGCGGAGTCTCCTTCCAGGAGGTAGACCGGCCCTGAACCCGTTTATACGGGTTCAATGGGCATATTTTTGGCCGAGCATACGGGCTCGGAGTACCAACGTTAAAAAGGCCTCGTGCCACATGACACCCTCGTGGGGGGGGGGTGACTGAATATCGTCAGTAGTTCAAGTCTTGACTGGCTGTTCGGTTGAACTCTCTGCCTTCGGGCGGGGAGGAACCCAAAGGAGGCTACGCCGAAGGGCGGAGTCTCTTTCGGGGAGGTAAACCGACCCTGAACCCGTTTATACGGGTTCAATGGGCCCATTTTTGGCCGAGCCCACGGTCTCGGAGATCCCACGGTCTCGGAGATCCCACGGGCTCGGAGATCCCACGGGCTCGGAGATCCCGCGTTAAAAAGGCCTTGTGCCACATGACGCCCTCGTGGGGGGGGACTGAATATCGTCAGTAGTTCAAGTCGAGTCAAGAGTCGAGTCAGAGGCAGTCCGAAACAGAGTCGCGTTCAGATAATTACTGCAAGACATTGGAATAGTGATACTGGTCGAGACTACTTTGTTCTCTCTACTAAACCTGATTGTTCATACTAACACTTCTACTTCTCTGTATATATTCCTGTTTGTAATATTTCTGTGTTATTCCATACCTGTGTTCGAGTTCTTCTTTATTGGTTCTACCTTGGATTATCACCGTGGTACAAGGAACCGGACCATAACACCAACGATTGTTGGAGATTTTATTTACATCTGAAGAATGTTGGAAGTTTTATTCACACCCAAGTTATGCTTTAGATATTATTTACACATCAAGAATATTGTCACATTGATTTACATCTGAAGAATAATGTAGATTTTATTTATGCCCCCAAAATGTTGTAGGTATTATTTACACCTCAAAAATGTTGTAGATTTTACATACATGTGAGGAAACTTGCAGTTTTTATATATGCCCTAATAATAGTGTAGATCTTATTTCCACCCCGAAATTTTCATAAATTTGATATGCATTCCAAGTATGTTTTATTTATAATTCAAGAAAGTGGGATTTATTTACATGTAAAGAATACTTTACGTTTGATTTTTACACAAAGAATATTGGAGGTTTTGTTTACACAAAAAAATTGATGCATTTTGATATATACTTCTAGAATGTTGTAAGTTTTATATACACCCAAACTATATTACAGATTTTATTTACACCTGTAGAATCTTGTAGGTTTTATTTAGCGCTAAAATATTTTGTAGGCTTTACATCTGAGTAATGCTGTATTTTGTTTTCATCTAAAATGTTATAAGCTTTATTTATATTCCAAGAACGATGTAGGCTTTATTTACACACAGAGAAAGTTGTACTCTAAGAACATTGCAACTTTTATTTACACATCAGGTATATTTTACATTTATATATACATACCAATAATATAACAATAATATTTCAGGTTTTATTTACATCCGAACAATAATGTATTTATTTATATGCCAAGAATTTAATCGGTTTCATCTACACTCCAAGAATTTTGTAGGTTTTATTTACGTTTGTAGTAGAATGATTTAGATTAAGTTTACACGCCAAAATGATGTAGGTTTTATTTTTTATTTGCACCTTAAGAATGCTGTAGATTTAAATTGTATTTATTTACACACCAAGAATAGTATAGCTTTTATTTACACTCCAAGATAGGTTTCATTTATACATGACTGGCCGAAAAGAAATAAGAACATTCTCTTTCTTAATTTTTTGGTAACTTCGCGATAAGATGTCACTCAAAACTTACGCTTGGATTAAAAGATAGCGTCTTCTATATTTGATCTATGATGTCATAATGTTACATTTGCATCCACTGTTATGTCGCAAGTTATAAAAAGAGCACTCATAGTACTTGGAAATATTGAATGAAGAGAAATATCTACAAAAACAGAAACACCGCTACCGAAATAATTTGGATGAGACTGAAATGTAGATGTTAATGTTTTGCGTTGCAATAATAAAGAAGAATGAATATAGTGACAATGATAAGTAAGAAAAAAAAGAAAAGGCGTAAAAAACGAAACCACAAGAAAGACGTCCTAGAAATGGAACAGAATAGACGGAGAATAAGAAAAATATAAAAGAGAAAAAATGAGTGAGAAAGATTGAATAAAGGAAAAGAAATAGAAAGGAAGGATGAAAGTATAAAATAAAAGAGAGGGTAGCGAAAAAAAATAGTAATAAAACCTGATTTAAAAAATTGAAAAGAAAAAATTAAAACTCCGAAAATTGACCGTTTCTCTTTATCGTCTTAATCTCTTCGTGTAAACGCCGGAAAAATTGTAGGATTTTCTTATGGGTGTATGAGTAAACTCAATCAACTCTGCATAAATGTAAAATGGAACATGACTTTTTACTGCATACTTCTTCCTTGTCTGGTTTCACTTTAGGAGAGGAGTGCACATTATCGTGGTCAGCAAGTTGGCTGTATAGATAATTAGTAGCGAGTTAAATCCTCACTGGGTACCTAAGATATGTTTAATAAATAACATCTTTTAGAAAAGAGATTGTAAAAGTTAACATAATTTATAAATTACATATACAGACGGCATATGCAGCAAATAACAAGTACTTAAAGGCAATATTTATGAAACTAAGCTTAATGGGTGGTACACGTAATTCAAAGAGAGAATAATGACATAATCAAAATTCTGACGTTTCACACTCTCCTGAACAATAGGCAAGGAAGATGCCCATCAATACTAGAAAGAGCAATAACAGCTACTGGACTTGGGAAACCTATTTTCCTGAAAAACTGTTTCAAAAGAAAGACGTTTTAAATTTCAACCGACAGCAGCACTCACTGCCTGGTCAATGAATTGATTTTCTAAGCGTAGCTTAGATGTGGCACAAGGCCGAAAGTATGGGGCACCCAGTGTGGATCGAACTCACTGCCTGGTCAATGAATACCGGATGTTTATTTATAATGAAACGACTAATTTCGCCATTAATCTGATATCAAACCCAAACTGTGAAGGACAAACTCACTGTTAGGTCAAATGAATGGAGCGGTAAGTATGTTGATCATAGCTTTATTGTGGTGTCCATCTAGTGTCCAAAGTATACGATTAAAAAAAACATAAAACTTTAGCACCAGATCTATAATACTTATTGTAGCGCTTTGGCTCTGATTTCTAAGTAACAACTCTTCTGATTTACTTGTAAAAATGATTTAACTGAAATGTAGGTTTTATGGATGTGTCCATCAATAAAGACATTTGCTCTAAAGCAAATAAAATAGTATACATTAAAAGCGTACATTCTCTTTATGGACTTCTGCTAGACCTCTTAGTAAATCTATGAAAGGAGGTTATCAGTTGTGGTCATGGTGAAATGTCATTGTCAGAAATGTCAAACAGAATTGAAAAAGTTTACAATAAACCATAACAAGAGAAAAAAAAAAGAATAAGGCAAACAATACAAAACAACGGCAATAAGGCAAAAGGTTCACAAGCTAACACTGGTGTTAACGCACAAAAATGGGATACAGACAAACAATCGAAGCGTTCTGGCTTCAAGACTAGAGAGAACAGAACTAAGTCTGATGAGACCGAGAAATGGCTTATCTTATTCGTTCTGAAAAAATCCCCCCCCCCCAAAAAAAAATCTGTGTGTTGTCTATAAATTTGAGGAGGGAGATGTTTTGTAGTCATTCTCACTATGGATTAGAAACAGCATAACCAAATGCAGTAGCCGCGGCTTAACCACGTGGTGAAGGAAGATACGTTTATTTTCAATGTAGCAAGGACGGTTTAGCCGTTTAAGATCGCCAGCTAGTCGTGCAAATGTCGTATTTGGTCTTTGGGTATGTTACGATGACCGCAACATCGTAGAATGTACAAAATTAGATTATCAACTCAGACTTTGGCTGATTTTCCATTTATTTACATATACATCTGTAGATCCGATTTTAAAAGGCCGCTCGCTTCTCATTGGCTCGTGGCCTTATAAACATGTTACAAAAGCTTTGTGATTGGTTGGGTGAACTATCTATTTTTAGAAATGGTGATATTTTGGTCTCCTTGTTATTATTCTTTTTTTCTTACAGACTGATTGTGAAAGCTTTCTGATTGATTGGTCAAACTATGATTTTGTTTGCCTGGTGATTTTTATTATCTGATTATATTTGGAAATGGGGAAATTTTGGTTTTCTTTTTTCTTGATTTATTTTTCTATCACCATAAACCAGGACTGTGTTCGCCAGCACCACAATCAAAAACTGATTGATCATCTCTAAAATATGTGAGCAGTTTTATACAAAATTATTTTGCCGTAATTTAAATATCTCTGAATTCATAAACAGTTACAATAGAACAATCTGTAAGATCAGAATGCATATAGCGGTTTGGCTGATACAGATTTTCATAAAAGTGCGCCTTTCATTCTCGGTCAGAGCAAAAGTAACTTTTTTTTTATCCTCTTTTCAAAAACATACAAAATTGTAACTTTCGTTGTAATATATCCTTATATTATTTGATCATCTAAATTAATTATTTTCCGAAATAAAATATCTAAAATGCAATTAAATTTTATTAACGAAGGAGAAATATTGATTAACTTTTCTCCTGAGGTTAAGGTCTTACGATTTTAGGAATAGTCCGTGTAATTAATTTACAGCAAAAAAAAAAAAAAAAAAAAAAAAAAATTCAACGTAGAATAGAAGAATACAGTGGGTTCCCATACGCACATATGGATACTTAGACACTAATACTGAGAAAATATTCTTTTCTTTCTGAGATGAAATCTTTTCTTTTTTTTTTTGTCGGAAAGCAACAAAAAATAGACTTGTATTAAAATGTTCATCTACAAAGTATATTGCAACATTTTTAATGAACTTACAAAAATAATTATCAATTATTTAATTAGAGTTCCATTTAATGTTCATAAATAACCTGTTAAATGTTTGAAGTTAATTTAATTCAAATTTTATTTTGTCTGAATAAAATGACTGATCCAAACAAGTACAATCACTCTTGGGGTAGGCTGAAGGTTAAGATAAATTACAGTTTAGCTTTCACCAAGCAATGTACTAATTTTGTAAACAACTTTAAGCATTATGAAATGATATATTCTACATGAGTTGACAAATGATTCACCTACACACACAATGCATTAACATGAAAAAGTTTTAATTTGGTTTCTTTCATCAATTCATCTAAACAATGAAATTCACAACACCATGTGTTTACGACACAACGTTTGGACATACATTATATGCGCATAGTAGAGGTGCACTTGGACAAACCACTCACCCATAACTACCTTATCTTCTAGGTAGTCCTAACAATAAAAACTTATTTTACCCATTGTCAAATTTGCGTGGGGTCAGTTAGATAAGTACTATAGTTGCAAACATTTTGTGAATCCTTGTCAACACGTTACTAGAACAATAGAGCGGCAAAATGGAGGTCGATACTTCTGAAGATGGAAAGAATTCACAAATCCCAAGTAACAAAGTCTTGTGCTGACAAAGGAAAGTCAAACCTCAAAATGGCGCTTTTGCCTGTGAAAGGTGGAAATTGCAAAAATATACTGGACGATACTCAAAGATTTCTGGATGTTATATCGGCACGAGGATGGTTGTAGAACATTGATTGAAACGCTTGGATCAACATAATAAAGTTTAGGGAGCCATACTAAATCAATAATAATAGAATAACAAAAATGTTTCAAACAATACTAGGAAACCAGAGAATGAACCGACTGAAAAGCAAGGATCAAAATTACAAAGATGATGATACTCATTAGAATAATTCATTGTATAATGAACAATGTTTCGTGTCCGAATTTCAGGCATCAACTGCAAATTTAAATTGAATTCTTGAATTTATAAACAACTGTGTGGTGACAATTTCATTAAAATCTAAAATAATTCGTGTCTGCAAAATTAGAAGTGTAGTGTTTGACGATGTAAGGTTAATTACTACGTGATTAGTCGACAGACTCCAAGGATTAAATTGACCACATCACTTCTAGAAGAAGGAGGAAGAGGAGCGTTAGAGAGAAGAACATCATATATCTATAGAGAGAGGCGGGTAGATAGAGAGATGTGATAAAAATGGGTTTTGTGATAATGAATGCAGTGATAAGGCAGTTAAAGAAAATACGAAAAAAAAAAATGCAGGCGCCAATGTCTTGAAGTTATATGGCGGACAAAGACGGATTACTTCAAGACATGACCTTCATGATCCTTAAAGTATTCATCACGCAGGTGTTTCTCTGTAACTTTATGTCCTTCATTTCTTTCTTTCCTTCTTTCTTTCTTTTAACATCTTTGCATTTTCTTCCTTTTTGGCACCCCGTTAAACTGCTTCAATCTTCATCGTTCCCCCAAACCTCCATAACCAAACATGTTTGTAAGTCAAACGTATATCTTCTTGGCTTGTCACTTCTTACTTTTTGTTGTTTATTGTACTCTTCATTTGTTTTTAGTTATCATTAGAGACAAGACTGGATGATCAACAAGTGGTTATGTTACACCATCCTTCGATTTAATTCACATATCGACCAAAACCGATTAGTCATCTATGCAATTTTTTCAGCTATTTATCAAAGGCGCGTGTATACCATCACATAGATACATACATGCGCACACACAATGTTGAAACTGTAAGACTCGTATACATACATATAAATATGTACGGGTATATATATATATATATATATATATATATATATATATATATATATGCGTGCGTGTGTGTGTGTGTGTGTGTGTGTGTGTGTGTCTGTGTCTATGTGTGTGTCTGTGTATGTGTGTACTTGACTCTATAATTTGTAGGTTAAATTGTAAACTGCATCCATTGACAAACTAATTCGTATGCTCTCTAAATTACGAGATCCGTTGAAATTCTCTAGTAACTTCCAAATAGAAGATATTTATTTTTGAACAATTTTTGTTCTTCAAATAATTCCTTATATACGAAATGACGTTTACAAGATTATACAAAACTAATCTAACAATTTATTGGATTTAATTCATATATAAACGAAGTCCGCACTGAAGAAAACATGTCCAAGAACTACGTGTATTCTAACCTATGCAGTTGTGACAATGAATACAAGGAAAAGAGGGGACACTACCTAAAAACAAGAGTGATATCGAACATCGAAAGGCTGGGTAGAGACACTGTAATCAGTATATATAGATAAAGTGTGATCATCAACTTCTGAGGAATTAGGTGAAAATAACAGACAGCGAATAACACTACGGGATAAGGGGACTGAAAGAATTAGTACATATATTAGGCACTGACAATATCCGCAATAGACCTAAGATAGAGATATGCCACTCACACAAACCCACCACCTGAGGACAGACGTTATGTTTCAAGATCCAAAATTACATCACTGGATTTTCAGAGTCTCATAGTCTGGTGGCTAAAATATGTCTAAAATGTTAAATGAGAAGAATCTAACCAAGTGGATGGAATAAATAATTTTCATGTAAAATAAATAATTCGGTTAAAGATTTCGAAAAGTTTACCAATTACCACTAGAAATATCAACGACCGAAATATTGTGAGTATAAAAACAAGATGAGCATACTGGTCCGAATAAATAGGTATATAATAATACGATAGAAAGGTTCTCAGCCTGGCAAAGAAACCCTTCTCAAAATGTCTAACTTTAAGAAGTGCGTTGAGCTAATAACATTTCCTCTTCGAGCTCCTATCAGATTCAAAGCTAGAAGTGCAAATCAAATTATCTTCATATTATTTCAGGTTGTGTGATCTGCATTTAAAGAAATATTTGATTTCATCAGGTTCAACCTTTTGTTTAAGACAGAGGTCGAAAAACTGTTTAGGATGTTGTCCAGATTGGCAGTTTACATTATTTACTTATTACTTGCGGGTAAAGCTAAACCTATTTTAATTTCTGTGAAGAGGAGTTTTCATTATTTACATTATTTCATCGACAACAACGGTGAGGACAATAGTATGCGTGTAAACAATGCAAATAATATACATGAACTCTTAAAGATAACTCTATTTTTAAAAATAATTTTCGTGTAAAACATATAAATAATACGTTCCTTTAAGCATTAATATAAGCTCTAAATACAATTCTTTTAATGGTAAGGTTAGTATTTTTTAATAGGAGTAAATAGTAGATGATTTCCTATCACCCCGCCCATACTCCTCCCCCTTCTTCTGAACAGGAGTAGAGACTCATTATCTTGTTTCCTGTTTAGGAAGGAGCTCCCAGTTCCTTTCCTTTTCTCAGGCCTTAATAGTGGTGTTGTCATGACTTTTTTGTGATATGTGTGGATGGTGGCAGCGTCATTTCGTACTGAGGTTTGGCAGTTTTCTGTTCGCTGTTTCCGACTGGTAGTTAGGAGCTCGAACTCTCACGTTGCATCTTGAGGGGCTGCTCTGAGCAACAGTTGCATAATATCAGGGTTCTTGCAGTGCCATGTCACGCATGGAAGAGTGTCCCTGCAATCTTCTCCGGTGGATAATCCCGAGCCTACACTATGTTGCAGTCTGCGCCAGTTCCCTTCCTGCACATATGACATTAGACAACCGACTTCTACTACTACCCTGTCCAACATCCTTTTTTTACCAAAACAACACACCATTACTATATAATACCAAATATATAAATCTAAACTAGCTCAACAAAAATCACCTAAAATCCCTCAACCTTCCTTTCTCCAACATTCGTGGTATTCGTACCAACTTCTGCAGTGTGGAATCGTTCCTCTCCGAAAAGACTCCGGACATCCTAGCTCTCTGCGAAACTAATCTCAACTCTTTAATCTCCTCTCCTAATTTCTCGGTTCCTGGCTATCTTCCTCTCCTTAGAAATGTCCACATGCATGGTCTGGGAGTTTATGTTTGTGAACATCTCCCGCTGGACATGGAACTCTCTCTTGAATCTCCACATCTCTCTATGTGTTTCTATTTAACTTGGTCAGCTATCTTTTCTTTCTCTACCGTGTAGAATGGGACTCGTTCCGTGATTTTCCTTCGTGACGTCGCTTGGAATGCAGTTTTTGATCACCCTGTTCATAAAAGCGCGTTTGAAGTTTCTTCCTGAATGAAAGCTGGCACTGATGCTTTTATTCCAGCAAGGAAATACCAAGTTAAACCACATTCATCTCTTTGGTTCTCACCTGCATGCGCAGACGTTATGACTCAAAGGGATCTCTTCTTCCGGCTGGTGCAGTTGTTTGATTTAATTCAATCATTCCTATCAAAGTTATTTTGAACAGGCTCACTTCCAGATACTTTCACATGAACACGGGTGTCTCCCAGACTCTATCCTGGTTCCTACGCTGTTTCTGATCTTCATCAATGATCTTCCTGCTACTCGTCTCGAGGTTCTTGACAAAATCCAAAGAAGGATCTGACTTGACATCTCGATTTCAGTCACCTTCTCACCGATATGACGTGGATTCCCTTTGTTGTTTTCTACAAATATTTTCATTGCTACTTCTCTGGAGAGATTTTCCCTGATGCTCGAACTATAAGCGTGCTACTAGATTGGAATCTAGGTCCCACCCTTTTACTCTTGAATTAGGTAAATGTAACCGCCACTTCTACTCCAACAGTTTCTTTCTCGTACTTCCTGCCTGTGGAACTCCCCTTCCGTTTCCTTGCTTCCCTGATAACTATAATCTTCAAAAGTTTAAATGCAACCTCAATCGCCATCTTCTATCTTCTTCAAGATCCTTCAGCTTTTATCCTTTCCTCAGTCCCTCCTATACCCAGTCTTTTCTCTCATCTTCACTCTCTGTAACACCGTCCGTACTAATTGCATTCCCACTCTGCTTGTGGCGAAATAATGAAAAAAAATAATAATGCTTAAGATGAAAACGACTAAGAGATTGATGAATTTCCTATTTCTGATATAAAACGAAATCAAACTGTGGTTTAAAATTGTTTTTTTAGAATTTGACTGTAAATGTTGATTAATGTAGATTGAGCTATATGCAGATTTAACATGCTTCATGTTTGAAAATCTTTTCTAGGGTAAATTTGCTGTGATATATGCTGGTATTAATTGTCGATCAAAAAAGTTAAAGCAGAGCAGAAGAATGAGATATATTCTTTTAATATTCTAAATGTTATAATTATTTCTTATAGGATTCGAGTACGTGATTCTTTGCATGTGTCAGTCGGCAACCTTCCAGTAAATTGTTGTGTCTTGTCATTATTCAAATATAAAATAATGCTCGAAATATTATGATATATTTCCTGGCAGATTAGACAGAAAGTCACAATGAAAGCGTAACTTATTTACGCAGTGAGGAACAAAGTAAGTACTTGAATATTATAGATTCTATTCCATGTGAACGTAAATTTAATTGGCTAAATAAAAGAAGAATAGATCAAAATTAGTGAATAAAAATTCTTTTCAACATAAATATTTGATCCGTTGAGAAACAAATAAGTTACTGTATGTATTTACTTATAGCAACTTATTTATTTCTTTGTGTTTTTACTGAGTAGTTATAAATGTATAGCTTTAGGTTGTTGATAATTTCCAGCAAATCAAACTTTCAGCTCTACTTAACGCAGTCTTTAGGACGGTAAGTTGTCTGACATTCTAAAATAAAGCGCGCATTAAAATTACATTAGTTGTTCTCATTAGAGTAAACTCCCGAGTGCATACTTCCCTGGTGACTACAATCTTGGTCTATTCAAGTCCAGGGTCATCCTACACGTCTTCATAATGTGCACTTCTTAATCCCCCTCGCCCTCTTCCTTACAACAATCTTGGTCACTTGTCCTATCTTGTCGGCACTATCACATTTAAAAAAACAAACGGAAGAAGAAACTTCGCCTTCCAGGACCAGCGACTGTTGTAAAACTAATTCAGCATATAAAAAGGCCTTAAAGCTAGAAAAAGAAAGATTCCGTGACCCTAATGAGTAGGATCAGTTGTAGTATTTGTTCTAGCAGCAGACAACCAGCCCACGGCTCTAGACAGCAGCAACAGTAGCGATTACAGCCATATCATCATCACCATCGGTCGCCGCCTCAGCCTGCCCTCTCCAACAGGTCTCCAGTTTCAGCCATCAGCAGCTCCAGATCCAGCCATCCTTGCGAGCAGCAACGATATGAAATATGTTGTCCTCTTCAGGGCAACACTTTTCAACCACTAAAAAACTATCTTTCTCAGGACAACGCTCTTCTCACCCTCTACGTGAACATGCGAGGATATTTTTTTTACCTTATTTTTGTCGGTGCATTTTCTTTAGCGAAAATAAACTTCGCAATATACTTTTTTTTACTCAAGTCTTCGTTTTGTCTGTTGTTGTCTTCCGTTATTCAATATATATCACCCGCAACGCACTAACCCTCTACCACGAGTGGCTCTTGGGTGAGCTAACAGTCTAAAAAAAGGGAAAGTAGAGTCAACACAATCACTGATCTTTTTCAAATTTTTCCACCTTTTAAATAAATCTCAGATATGAGTTTTAAAATCTTATGCTTACCCTATTAATTGTTTAATCATTATGAAAAATCACATCCATACACATTGAAAATGTCAAAACTTATGCCGAGTCTTGTGTGTAGAAAGCGGCAATAACCATAACATAAGAATAAGCCGAACAATCATTATTCTTATTTAATTTTTCATTCTTCTGAGAACTGGTTGCAACATTGAACTGATATCCCCACTAAGTCTTCTTACATTATTTTTGCCAAGCCATTATGTGCTGTCTCCTTTAATTTTTGCTTTTTCTCGAATGATAATTTAATTCTACAGAGAACAGTGTATATTCTTTTAATTCAATATCAGTTTGTCATGACTTAATGATTTCTAGATTTGCTTTGAATTGGTTGTCTTCCTTCAAACATACGTTGTAACGATCGTTTAGTTTCTTCTTCATATTTTCTGTCATAATAGAATTTTGTACAAAAAGAATTTCTTTTAAAGTTGTAACTAGAGGTAACAGTATACAATCGATCAAGATCGAAGAACGTGTTGACCAAAATGTCGTAGTGAAAACAACGAAGAGGAGTATAGTAATAAGAAAATGTCGAATTGTAAATGATTATTTTTAATTGTACAGTTCTAGCGCGCGATGACAGAATTCCCACGAGCTTTAGAATTTTGTTAGTTTTGAAACAATATTACATTTATGAAATACGATGAAGGAAATCAGTATCAATGGTTTGCGAAATTAGAACACAAACTGCAATTGAGCAACAAGCGTAAATTATACTGTTGAATTTCCCAGAGAAGTTCTCAAAGATATGGTCAACTGCCGTGACACAAATATATTATCTTCAATAAATGAATTCGGAAATTGATGATGTCAAATTAAAAGTAATTGGTAGACGGTGAAAAATGAACACAAATATTTGTAGACTGAAACTTATAAAATCTCAAAATATTTATCTTTCATCGGTATTTACTAATTTACAAGTAAATAAATATCAACTGAAAATTAAATACCGAATAATTTTATCAACCGTCCCCAGTCATATTATTGGCAAGCAAACATGGATTTGAGAAACTATTTCAGATCTCAGACATTAGTTTTTTAAAATTTTTTCCTTTAAATGTTGTCCCATATTTATATTATTTTCACTATAAAATACTGCTGATTGTTAAAATTTGTTTTCAGTTTATCAAAAGGATAATGATTAAAAACGTTACAAAATTAAGAAATTATCACCTTACTATTTATTATTATTCCAACATTCGGTCGCGTGCGCACACACTAAAAAGCTAAAAATGGTGATATTGTAGAAGGTGGCGCTGCTATCTGTTTAGCGTGACGTCACGAATTTTACTATTGTCTGAGATATAACGATTTCTCTGTTTTGTATACAACCTGGTTGACCTTCATTCATTTCCCTCTCTTCTATTACTGTTAGGGCTGCAAGAGCGTTTTATCTTACAAACAAGAAAGATGTCATACTATCAATAGCATATAGCTTTTTAGATACACTTTTCTCAAATATTGCATTCTTTTATCTTCCAACCAATCCCTATGTGCACCTCACCAAACCTACCAACAACTGTAAATAATAAATTCGTCTTTAATTTTTAGGAGTTTGAAATGACATCAATTTCTTTATCACGTTTCCAAATGTGTTTAAGTGTTGGAACAGAGAGCTGGCGTCTCAAAGGTCTTGGGTCTTATTCTAGAAACAATGATACTGATGTCTGTGACAGTAAATTCACAATCCAATAGAATTCTGCTTTTAAACAGTCAACGCTCACAAATAGAATAACTTTTTGCTCTTGTATAAATACAGGTGATTCATTTAAGGATGTAAAAATGAACTTTAATAATATGGCATTAGAAATGCGTATGATACAGGCATCCTTTGAACATTTCTTATTTCATTACAAACTTGTGTTCTTTCGATTTTAAACTGAGGATATTGCGCAATATTTACAAAAGATTTTTGCGTTCTATATAATTAGTGTATTAATGATTAAAAATAATTTTTCATCAGAAAAATTTTAAAATTCCATCACTCCAAATTGACTTAGATTTAATTTTTCTAGTTCCACTGAATGTTATCAAACTTTAAAAATAGCCTAATTTTTCCAATTCATCGTTAACCATAAAAAGTTAAGAAAATGGAAAACAAATTATCAATTTATTTGTAATGAGTTCAGTTTAGCATTTAGTTGTAAAATGTAAGTTTTGCATAATGTAACTTTCGTTTTTTATATTTTATGGTGGAAATCCAGAACTGAAGGAGTTATTTGCTAATATTCGTCCATTGTTATGCAGATTAGAACATGAACTAGATGTTTCTCAATATCTATTGAAACGATTGACTATGAATTATAAATGTGTCGCCCTGATATTTTTGAGTTGTTTTTTTAATACTGAATTAAAATATACTACAACAGTCTATTTCAGGGGCCTCCGAACTTGGCCCGATGCCTATAACTGGTCCGCCAAAAGACCCGAGCAGAAAGTTGAAATATTGAAAGGAGTAACCTGCTTTCCTCATTTGCAAATATATAATTGATTATTTTATCATAGAATTTGTCAATGTTTAATATTTTTACTCGTTATAGATCTCATTTCTGTCAGTACAGCATTATTTCTTTGTAATTGTCGCACTTCTCGTAATATCACGTTGATTACAACAAAAAAGCTCCAAACAGAACTTATTTTTTCATTTACATATGATTCATTGATTTACAAAACTTTCATTAAAATAAGACTTTTTTTTACTCGCGAATATGTGTAAAATATACAATATGACAATGCTAAAGAATAGTTTGGAATCCTCTGATGTATATACTACTCCTACTACTAATATTACTACTACTACTAATAATAAACAACCAAAATGACTGACGTAACATTCCCAATATTTTGCAACCCTTAGAGAAGATCGCGATTTAAGAAAAGAAAAAGAAAAGACATGGTGTATAACAGTGCTTAACAATATTTCGACAGTATGTCTATCTTCTTTAAGTTATGTTTACAAATTCCCTATAAAAATATAAAAATAAAATGTGTAGGGGAGTAAATCGTGTAAAAAACAAAGAAAAGAAATAATCTTCAAACACAGCTCTATAAAATTCAAACAATATTATTACTGAGTGTAAAATATTTTTTTTTTTACGCTGAGAGAAATAAGACATCAAGTTCCTTGTTCAATTGGTTTTTATAATTGCGTTTAGGAAACAAATGCAGGCAAGTTTCATAAGGATATTTTTACAACACAAAAGTAAAAGTGAATTGTGTTAGTACAGAGAGTAACGTATGTGTGAGATTGTCACACGAAAAACCTAAATCTACACTCTGTTATGTGTGCGTAGCGTAAATAAAGTAGCAGGAGAAGGTTGTCAGGCAATCAGCTAAATATAAGCGCAAATACAGCTAATGACAACTAAGGTCGAAATATGTTGTGTTTTGTTTTTTGTCACTTGGTGTTTCGTGCAAACTAATTTCTGAAAATACTTTTAAAGTGAGTAATAATTTTACAAAAGAAATTTTAGCACTCAATAAGATTTTAAGGTCTCAAAAATTGAGAAATCAGTATTATTCACATCTCGGCCGAAGTATACTGAAGACAAGATTATTAATCTAAGTTACGCCACCTATAGTAATGAAAAACCCGGTCGAAGACGGGTTATACTGCTAGTCCATAATAAAATTCAGCCGAGTGCTTAATCCAAACGAAAGCTTCATATTTCCCCCTTAGCAATGAGAGACTACTAATTTTATGTGTACGGTAGGCATGTTATAAGAATAAAAAATAAAATACTGCAAATAATGCTGATTGAAATTTGAGAAATTTAGAGAAAATATATTGTCTTTTGTCACCACCACTTAAATGATTTTTTTATTTCTAACTTCTTTGATTTTATTTCTTTTGATTGCTTTTGATAGCGGCTCGGATTGAGGAATCGGAGAGCGGAGTTCGAATTCCAGTCAAATCCATTACATTCACTTACGTGCTAATACTCTAGGAACAGGTATGAAGCCTCTTCTTCTTCTCCCCACCAGCTATGGCTAAATAGCAGGACAGACCGGGTTCTATAGCCTTGGATGGTAACTGGTCTATCACAGAAAGAAATGGCAACCTCCTGCTGGAAAAA
The DNA here is from genome assembly GCA_963932145.1 of Acanthosepion lycidas. Taxonomy (NCBI): domain Eukaryota; kingdom Metazoa; phylum Mollusca; class Cephalopoda; order Sepiida; family Sepiidae; genus Acanthosepion; species Acanthosepion lycidas. Next base: position 137,577,272 of record OZ010577.1, read on the forward strand.
ATCTACGTCGTCAATCATGTATCGAAAGATACATGATCGCCTAAGCGTGTATCACGCATGGCACATAACTGACTGGCTTGCAAGAAACATTTATCTCCCTTGACAACATCACTTATCGTCTCATCTAATTGAAACATTTCAACAGTTTACAGTGGCACATAGGAAAAAGCCTTTTAAAAAATTATATACAAAATTGATAGAACATTTATATAAATTTATTCTCGTTACAAATTTAGAATTTACTTCCTGTTATTTGAAAAAAATTGTTTAAATTTAAAACCAAAAAATAATTTACAAAAGGCAGATTGATCTTTAAATATAAATATCAACTATTTTATAAATAGACGAATAGAGTCTTCCCTGCGGCTATTAAATGCGTACGATTTGTGATTGTTTTAAATAGCCGCTAATTAAACAAGACAAATAACATAAACTCTTTAAGTAAGTAAGTAAAAAATAATCCCTAATTAGAAGAGACAAAAATCCCCAGATGCTTTGCTGCATCGGTGACACTACTGATGAAACTTTTTTTAAGTGAATTTAGTAATTTTTTTTATACTGGGCCAAATATTAATGTTATTAATTGAAAACAATATTTTATTGTTGGGTGTCAAGCCTGAAGGATTATAGGTCAGCATGGAGTATAGCTAACTCTACACACACACACACACACAAACACGCGCGCGCGCACACACATTATATATATATGTATATGTGTGTTTGTGTGTGTATATATATATATATATATATATTTAAGACATTTTTATGTTTATATATTCTTTTTATAGATACAAATATTTGAGTAAATGCTCAGAAAAGTAATTGCAGGATTTTGTCCATTTCATAATATAAATATATATTTTAAGACATTTTTATGTTTATACATTCTTTTTATAGATACAAATATTTAAGTAAATGCTCTGTTTATAATAAACAGTATTAAACAACATTTACTGTCCTGAATGTCCGAGAAATTTTCATAGAAAATATTCGTTCTCCGACAGGAATCGAACCTGTATCCTATACGGATACGTCATATAGCCTGACGGGCCTTAACCGATTGGGCCACAGAGCAAAGTCGATTTTACTGTCTTTAAACTACAATCTTCCATGATTCATATCTGCTCATGGCGTATCCAAATGTAAACAAATGACGTCACACATTATGAAATGGACAAAGTCCGACAATTATTTTTATTTTAAGTTTATACATTCTTTTTATAGATACAAATATTTAACTAAATGCTCTGTTTATAATAAACAGTATTAAACAACATTTACCGGCCTGTGTGACTTTTGATCCGTTCTCATATAGACCAGTGATAGGCGCCAAACGAAAGACAACATTTTTGTCGTGTTCCCATTGGTTGCGAAGAGTTACATCCTATGGTTACTACGATTTCCGCGTTGAGGTGACAACAAATCTATTTTTAGACGATGAAATTGCAGTTGTAGAAGGAATTGGAAAATGTATATTTATTTATTTTTGTGTATTTTCAATGTCCAACAAAATCAAAAATCTATCCGAGATATTAGTTTCAAATAAAATTATTGAAATTAATGATTAATTAACAGAATTTTGGAAAATATTACTCTAGGCTTAAAATCTTTCGAAAAAACTACGAACACTGCAAGATATTAATATATTCCAACTTTCAACAGCTTCATAGATCAAACAACAGCTGTTATCTCCACCACACGTACTGTTTAAATTTTAATTAAATGCGAAATCACGAAACTACCAACATGTAGAAAGTGGCTTTATTTATGTTTTAAAATAATCCTTTTTAACATTCTGTAACCAATAAGGTGTGAATATATTTTTTATTCAATAAATAAATTTATTTTATAAAATGAAGTAATATATCTTATTTTTACACTTATACTTTCTATTTTATATTTGGAAATTATTTATTTTAACTATTTGATGTCATGAAATATTTATCTGCACCATATCAGATCTTTTTAACTATTTTAAGAAATTGTATTAAATAAAAGAAAGAGTTGCTATAAAAGAAAAAATCTGCGGAGAGTTGATAAGGGCTTATTGAATTGATCTTTAATCTACCAATGTCATAAAATATTCTAGACACCTCTAGACATCAAAAATAATTATTTTTAACCTTATGTAACCAATAAGCAGGTAATTAAGAATCGTTGAATTATTTTCTATTTGATCTTCCGTGCTAAAAATAATTTAATAGTTACAAAAAGAAAAGAAAATTCTTTTAAAAATATTTCTTGTGTGAAAATGACATTAAAATTTACATTTTTCGATTCTCCAAATACGTCTTTATTTCATAAAAAAATCCCTTTTGTCATCAGCAACTAAAAGAATTTCAAAACCATTTGAAAAATTAAAAGTATTTTTTAAATAAATATTCATTGTAGATTTTTTTCTGTCAAATCGTAAATAAAATAATGTGTTTTATTACATTATGCAAGCACTATCAACAAAAAATATTTTTGAGTTTTATATTTGTAAGGTTTCGGCACAAATTTTCAAGATTTTCTGATTTAATATTGCAAAAGACTTATCTAATATTCTAGAGAAGTCATGAAACAGGATTTGGCATTAAAATTTTTCAAAATATTTTTCTTTAACTATCTGATACGTATACCCATGCAGCTGTATTTGCAGAGTGTTTTGATGTTTTCCAACTGCTAAATAAAAAAATATTTTTTTTATAGATGAATGTGTCATTTATCTACGTAACCAGAGCAGGAATTTCTGGTAAACTTAAATTCTATGTTGAAATCGGAGTTCAAGAAAGACACATAAGATCAACGCCCAACTTGAAACGAACCTATGAAGACTAGTTTACTTGAGGGAAAATAGACATGCGTACAGCGTGTAGAAGCAGATGAGTATGAGTATTATTAACATAATACGGAGAAAAAAAGCGCACGATAGTTTGTTGGCAAAGGCACAGGGTGTACGGAGAGACAAAAAATGCAGGATGGGAAGAATTTTTCGAGGTATTTTTTCTGTTCCACTGTTTCTCATCGCACAGCTTGCAAGACGATTTAATGGCGATCACGTGACAGGATAATTGCGTCAGAGAAAGTTTTATACTATTTGGCGTTCCTTAGCATGTAAAACATGTCTATTATTTAACACAAGTATGCGTGTGCACGCGCGTGGCTGTGTGCGCTCGCGCGTGTGTTCGTCTGAGTGTGTGTGTAAAGAGAAAAGAATGAGCGTATACAGGAATAAATACAAGTAGGCATGCATACATATACACACATATACAAGCATATAAATAATCAGAGATAAATCTCATTTCGTTTGTTGTAGACATTCAGAAGGTGAACGATCATAGCTCCTCACAGCTTCCAGTGTTTTGTCGATCTTAGCAATACTTACCCATTTCCAATCTCTCTCTTTAATAATATTTGTTCTTTCATCCATTTGCACAAATTTCTCAAGTAGTTGTCTCACTGCTTCTTTTGCCATCGATGTATCCCGCGGTTGTTAAATTCGCCAAACTTTTTTCTCTTCATTATGTGTCCTCAATATTTTGTCAATCTCTTCTTGTGATACAATGGGTGCTCATTAGATTGGTTAGGACACCTACGAAGTCAAGCCAAATAAATGATTTTTATCTTGGTCTGAAGCCTCGAAAGTCTCATGACAACATAGACAGTAAAATTTAGAAATGTGATGCTCAAGCAAAAACCCGCTGTCCATAAGTAGGAAAAAGGAAATATGATAAATAAATAATATCTTTAGGGAACAAGTTCCACTTACCCGGAAGGTAAAGAATTCCGGTGGTGGACTGCATTCTAGAATCGCCAGTCATAAACTGTCCATATGCCTACATTTATTTTTTGTAGTTTCTATCTATCTTATAAGTTTTTGATTTGTTGTATATTCTGCCCATGATTTTGTGAATAAGCATGATTTTTCTTCGGACAGATAGTGGAATGTTTTCCTGCAGACGTCGCTACTTTTTTTTTATGGTAACGTGATCGTTAGTTAACTAGTTTTTAACTTTGGGAAGTCATCCGCTCTTAGATATGTCTTATTTTTCTTCTTAGTAGGTTGCTAACCAACTCTTTCATAAAAAACGACGTATATTGGGGAGCTGACTTAATCAATGACTATACAATCAAAATTATGTTTTATTTAATAGTTTACTTAGTGAATAAAAAGATTAGACGAATTTTCTGTGAATTTTACAGCTCTTCTTCGGTTGTAAGAGACACGTGGGATAGTTCTTAGGTTAGCGCCAGTAAGGTAAATGATTGCTGCGTGCGCATTATCAATTTACAGACATGAAAAGTGAGATCCTGTGGTCATGAAGTTTTTAATTGAAGTTTTCTTCTCTTGAGCAGACGGACAAATCGACCGTAGAATCAAAAGTGTCTTTTTACAATATGATTAGATCTTTTAAAATAAAACGAATAACTTGTGATAATAATAGGTATTTTTCTGTTAAAAATTTAACGATCGGAAGAAATAAAATTTCGGCTTTCTTTCTAAAATGATCAGATTCATGCCTGATTCTTGAGTAGGAGGCTCGTTCAAGATACTTGGCTTTCGGTTTTAATCAGGAGGTTAAGAAATAGTAGAGCATACTTATATTTCTGTACCCAACAAAGCCATTTTGAAATCTCCCGCTACTTATATCAAGAAAAAGTAGCACGTCTTTATTACTTAGAAGACTTCATTCGGAAAATTTGCTATCTTGAAAAATGGAAAAAGAATGACCGTTAGAATTAATGATTTAGGGGGGGAGTTCATTTCAAAATAGTTCTGTTGGATAGCGAAATATAGGTACATCGCTATATGTTCTAACATGCGTTTTCTAATAGAAAGCCTAGTTGATATGAAGAAACAAGGTAGGAATTTAAAGATTTTTGTTTTATTTCTTAGGATAAAACATTCGATTCCTTATAAATGTAAATTGTATGAATAAGCTTTTACAATGAACTCTAAAATAAGTATCATGGAAGAAGAATCCAACTTGAAGTGTCGCCAAAGTTTTAAATTTCCACTTCCGATGTGAATTATTGGATGCAGACTGAATATTAACTCTGAAACGAAAACATGAATAAATGTATTTCTCTATTAAAGAGAAGAAAATATTTGAATAGAGTATCCTCGGCGTAATATTAGGTTGGTGCAAAAATAATGACGTAATAATGTCGTTTTTGACGTTACGTCAAAAAACGACATTATTACGTCATTATTTTTGCACCAACCTAATACAATGATTTATCGATTTTTGATGACATATACTGTCTTTATTGTTTCGAAAATTGTGCCGCTACATTTTCAGTTCTTTCTCAGTACTACTCGAAATTATTGGACGAAAATTGTGCCCATTCTATGCACACACCGATGTAAGCGTGTTTTAATCAAATCACTTGCTTATATGCGCATATTTTATCATAAGTTTATAAATTCATTCTCTCTCTCTCTCTCTCTCTCACTTTCTCTTTCCGTTAGTCAGCTTCTCTCTCGCTCTCTCAGATACGGACACGCACATACAAACACACAATTACACGTTTGTTAGTTTGCCAAATCCAAGATTAGTAAAATACAAAAGTTTATTATACACAATACCTACATTTCTATAAGCTAAGTGTCCATTGTACAAGCTGGTTTCGCTTAACTTGGCTCAAGTAATGGGACACCAAGTGATGATCGATCTTACAAGTAAATCCGTCTATGAGACAGTTGATTAAGTATTAGACTACGGTAGGGCACAATTTCAGAGATAGAAATGCATAGAAATCATAAACAAACCCAACTTAAGGCATGAATACATTGGGTAATTTTCTGGATCCCCACAATCCCAGGACTACCATTCTGCCATATTGTTCAAGATCGGTCTGTTGATAGTGTGACAGAGTTTATAATATTAATCTTCCCGATGGAAAAGTCAGAGATTCAAATACTTTTTCTTGAGTTTTATTACTCTTCCTCCAGCACGTAACCTGACATCTGCAATTATATTTACCCACTGGTGTCTTTTCAAACCAAAAAAAAACTTACCTATTCTTTAATATTTTGAGTTTTTAATCTAGTTACCGCACCCACCGCACCCTGTGACCTTATGCATCCTACATTACTGTTTGTGGTTTATACAGAAATATAATTTAACAATCGTTCGAGAGTCGTTCGACATGATTTTATGGGCAAGCTCGGCATGACGAAACAAGAGTTTCCCTTAAGTATAGATTAGAACAGAAAATAAGCGTCTCTCTGCATCTGAATTTAGCGAGAATTGCGTGAGAGTTTCGCGCTTATGTCATATGAAGAGGGTTTAGAATGAACGTCAGAATTTTCACCATCTGGTTTGAATAATTGCAACTCACCCCTAACAGGATAAAATAGTATGGTTTCTCTTTTTAATTTATCCAGTAAGTTTATTGGACCATCCCATTAAAAGAGAGACAACAGAAATGTAGTTCTACAGAAGTATACTGAGAATACCATGGACTGAACGCGTGAGCAACGACAAAGTTTTAGAGAAAATTGAAACAAAAAGGACATTTAGAAAAGGTCAGTTTAATTTTTAATGCACATAATGAAGAAAGCGATCTTCTCAAATTTGACACGGGACATATTGAAAGCAAATTGAGAGAAGAAAGCAGCATATAACCCCTGCCTAACGAGGTGGTGCAAATGGTTGGCAGAACAGAGATTGCCAAAAAGACAAACTATACTGAGAGCTACAAAGGACAGGAAGTTGTAAAGAGCCACGATCGATAACGTTTTAAAAGGACACAACACATAGAAGATGGCAATCGGAAACTTTTCATACCATCAAATTATTATTAGTCACTGAATTTTTTATGTAATAATCTAATATCAAGCGGAGGATCACCATATTTATTTAAAAAATGGAGACGAAATGCGTGCGTGCGTGTGTGTGCATGTGCGTGTGCGTGCGTGTGTGGACGTCTGTATGCGTGCGAGCAAAAAACAATCTCCGTCATCTCATGTCATACATGCTATATGTACTGAAGAGCGAACGACTTTTTGTTTTTTCTTCTTTCTCTCTTTTTTTTTTTTTTTTGTGAGTGGGAAATATGTGAATGCGCATTTGCTGTCTGACCTACTTATAATGAAAAAAAACCGGATGACCGTAAAATTAAGTAACGCCTCATATTACATATGAACACACACACACACACACACACACACACACACATATATATATATATATATATATATATATATGGGGATATTATATATATATATATATATATATATATATATATATATATATATATATATATATATATATATATATATATGTATATATATATATATATATATATATATATATGGGGATATTATATATATATATAGGGAAACTGACAAAAATAAAGATAGACCATTATTTTACCTCGATTTAACATTTAATTAAAATATGATCATAGATAATTCCTTAATTTATGATAAAAACCCTAGATAAATCATGACAGAATTCTCGTTCTGCAGATCATGGGAATTGTCAGATTTCAAAAGATGACAGATTATTGGTCAGTTTAAAAGTGGAATGAGCCAATGTCAAATAGTATTGAGTTTAAGAATTCTTTTTTCATCAGTTAGCTACTAATGAAAGAAAGGAAGTCAACGTGTCTCATTCAAATAAAACTGGGACATCAGAAAGATATTTTTTTGAAATGAGATGAGGTATTTGGAACATTTTCGCATCTGCACAATTTATGTAAAGCAGACAATTGGGGTTTTGGTGGTTACCTAAGCAAAAGTGTTTGTTTGAACTATCTGCAGCCCACTGTCAAACATTGTGGAATTGTATAACAATTTTAAATATTTATTTAACTTTTTGAAATTCTTGAGCAATATAAATCTTAAATTTGCTGAAGGAATTTCTTTCAATATTCACAGATATTTGGATGAAAAAAATTCACCTTTTTCATAGAGTAGGAGTTTCATGCCGTACAAGAAAAGAAAAAGATAAAAATGGCAAGTTTAATTAAGTATGAAGTGATTTTCAAATCATTCTCTATATGAATCCTATTTAAAATCCATGACTGATTTTGAATTTTTAAAATACGAAACATGTCCAGAAACAGCTACCAAAAAGGTTTGCTAGGTGTTTCAATGCGGTGTCGCCAGAAAAGAAAGAAAAGAAATAAATTTGATGACTGAAAAATAAAAATTTTTAAACTTCGGGAGTCAAATGTACCAAATTTTAATTTACATCATAAAATTAAAATAGCATTGAATTCAGTGTTAAAAATTAAGGGCCAATATACGTTTATCTTGCTTCTGTTTATATTTGACTACTAAAAAATTTATAGTGTAACCCGGATATAAGAGACCCGGATATAAGAGAAACCCTGATATAAGATAGATTTTCTCTAGTCCCAAATTAGAGCCATACTTACCTAAACAAAATAGACCAAACCCGGATATAAGAGAAACCCGGATATAAGAGACTTCTTCTCCGGTCCCGACAACTCTCTTATATCCGGGTTACACTGTAGAACCTAAACATAACAAAATTTACGCGTTCTAAAACTTAGTTTCCATGAATTCTTCAAAGTATTTTTCATTGGCTCTTCAAAACGTATGAAGGGTAATGTCGGTTAACGCGCGCTGTTAGAATTCTCCAAAGGTTTGCGTGGCTCTTTGTAGATGTTGATGCGTATGCACACGCGTGAACACGCGCACAAACACAAGTGTGTGCGTGTGTGTGTGTTTGTTTGTTTGTGTGTGTGTGGGTGTGTGTGTGTGTGTGTGTGTGTGCACGCGCGTAAAAATAATTTAAATTTATATGAAAATCCCACGGAACAGTAATTACGCTGTTGGATCAGCGGAACATGACAAAGTAAGAGTTTTCTAAATTGTCTTATAATACTTACAATATATACAAATGTAATTTATTTTAGCTGTTGGTGATTTCAATTAGTGTCATCCTTTCCCTTAATAAAGACATGTCTGCACTTTGAATCACTTGTCCATAAGCTATGATGGTGCTAGGACAACAATTGTTTGTATTTGGTTGCTTGTTCTTCAACTTTTCAAAATTCAAGATGAAAATCTGGTGGTCTTATTCAATTACGGCTGATACAAAGATTTTCTCTTACCATGTCTTTGTTTTGCTGACATATTGCCCGTCTTTCTCTCGGAATGGTCTTAGCGGAGTCTCTAGTATATATAGAACAAAAGACACCTAGTTGTTACTAATGATGTATTTGCACGATTAGACCATTAATCTACGTTCTCAGGGTCACCTCTGCTCCAGAAAGTATACAACCAGCTAACCACTTCAGTGAATTCAGATAACCTACCTTCCGAAAACTGTCCATTCCTGTAAGACAACTGGTGAATAAACAGTACGATTCATTAGCTTTGTTGATTTTTTAAAGTTCTTTCTCCGAAATTATTGTTTATGAAGCTACACCTATGAGATGAAGAGGTCTTTATGCATTCAACTTAATCTCAATCTTTTCTAGAAATAAGTTTTTATTTGGGTAGGGTTACGGTTACGGTTAAGGAAATAATTTAATAATTGTCAGCATTTTTGCCCAACTTCCCCAGTACAGGGATTGGATACGGGGATATACCCAATTATAGTAAGTTACTAAATTATCTCTAACTTACTATTAAGTTTCAATTCCTTAAAAATCCCTCAAATTTACAAAACTAATTAGCTTTAAAGTAGTTCTTTTTCCAGATTTAATTGGAATAACCATTAAACGGAATCAAACATTGTCTCGGGTTTTTCGCTTTTCTGTGCCCTAAATCCGGGTAGTTAATTATTTAACCCTGTTCATCGACTACTGTCAAGTTTCTTCGCAACTCTATTCTCGTCACACGAATGAGTCGCCACTCACCTTGTCACAACTCCTGGGTGTTTGAAAGTTTTTATTAGATTTATTTTTCTTTTTTAATTTATTTTATTTTGATAGTGCACCGAATCAAAAATGAATACAGGCGAATTTCGTGTCAATATGCTTCATGAGTTCAAACTCGGCCACATACTACCACATTAATCCTACCTATCTACCGAACACTTCCACTACCAATAAAACTTTTACAGCGCCTTAATACATATGCCCGCCAGAAGGTGTACACCAATGCGAACCAGGTTAAAAATGCTTTTCTGTATTTTGTCAACTCTCGTCTAATAGAGCTTAATTTAAATAACTGTAGGTACCTCCAAGAGATCGCTAAAAAAAAAAAAAAAAAGCATAGCAGAATGAAATCGATACCAAACTTTTTATCGTCTAAATGTTTAGGTTATTATTAAGAAGAAAGATCAAAGTATTACTTTTTTTTGGATTTTTTTTTTTTGACATTTTTTATTCGTTCCTAGCACGTCCGAAATTTTTGTTAAAAATCTTGTTTTTTTTGGGGGGGGGAGTCAGCAAAATTCACAGATAATCAATCATGTCAAACAATTTTTAATTTTTTTTTAAAAAAATGAAAATCTGTTTCAAATTCTTTTAAAAATTAATTATAATTTTTCAAAACTTATTTTAAGAAAATTAGAAATTATAATGTTTATTTAAAATATTTTGAAACAAGCATCACTTAGTTTCGCGTCACTTGACAGGTTGTGACGGGTACACACCTGGCCCAGGGTCGAATCCTTTGGTTACGGCGCCAACTGTGACGTCGCTCCTCCTGGTCGCTCCTCCTGGTTCCAAGCGTGCCGCTCCAACCTCTTGGTTAGATGATCACCAGCCTCGCCTTTCCCAACCCGCTTCCAATACCTGGTTGCTAAAGCAACTGTACTGATCTCCGGTCTGTCTACCCACGCTGTGTTTAGATCTTAGACAGACGGGACCAGCAGGGATTGGGCCGTATGCAAGTTGAGTCCGACGGGGGTGGCAAAACACAAGTAAAAGAAAAAAAAAACTCACGAGACAAAAAAATTACTGATAAAAAAAAGGGTGACAACCTTTTATATCTAATGTCTGTTACATAAAGAAAAATTGTTCTCATTCCCGACCCGCTCTGTGGACTATGGCACCAAGCTTCTATCATACAACTTAACGATTTCGAATTGTCCACTCTCTAGAATTGTGTATGTCGGAGTGTAGTTTAGTTCGACACTGGGGCTAATTTCTATCAATCATTCGCAGTTGATTCTTCTCTTCGACTTGAGTTGTATTTCTTCACTTCGATCTGGTTGGGTCGAATTCTGTTCTCGGCTGGGCTTGATTTTAACTTCTTCTTCTTCCGTCCAGTAACTCTTTGGCCTTGTCTTCGACTTGGCTGCAACTTCTCCGCGGCTTTCGAGTAATCTTCTTCTTCGTCGACTTAGATAGAACTTCTCTTGTCTTTGACTTGGGCCGGAAGGATTTCTTGTTTTCGACTTGGGCTGGAAGGATTTCTTGTTTTCGACTTGGGCTGGAAGGATTTCTTGCCGCAACTCAGCCGCAACTCTCTGTCGTCCGAGGTGATCTCTTCTCGCTGCCGTCCGGGGCTGAACTCATTTTTTTGTCAATTGGGGTCCTGCTTTTATTGACGCCGCAGCAAACCGGGGTGGGTCTGTCGGCGTCAGGGCTCTCTCGATAATCCCAAAAGTCGCATTAGTTCTGATTTCCCATTATCGCTATTATTTTCACCCCTACTTCCTCACAGTGCCTCTGGGGGGAAGACGCATACCCATCTCTCCCGGTCTCTCGTATGTCAGGTGACCGTTTTCGACCAATGGTTCTTGATCGAGCATTCTCCCTCCTCTTTCCGCATATCACGTGACCGCTTTCGGCTAATGAGACTGTGGTGGGACGCCTCCCGTCTCCAATCGGGCGTGGCTTACATCGTTCTTGTTCTAAAAAAAACAAAATCTAATTTGGCCTTTTTCACACGTACGAAAAATGATAATCTTGGCTTTTTCTCACCTGGGTTCTGTCAAAACAGCCTGCCGCTAATTAGATGTGACTTCAGGAAAGAATATTGGCGTTATCTGTGAGCCGAGACAATCGTTTTCTTTCCTTCTTTGCTTTTGGTCAGACCTGATAGTCAAAAATCTTAATTATCTGAATTGAAAATGTCTCCACTTCATCATCGTGGGGTTCCAATTTTTTTACAGGTCAGAATCTGTATACAGTTCCACCGGTCACCCTCTCAACACAAAAAAACACCTTTCCTCCGATTAAAATTTCGTTTCCATTGTTCTAAAAAATCTTTATTGTTTCAGCCAACCTTAACAACTTCCATCCTACGCGGACATGGAATTAGTTCAAGTGCTTGACCTGATAATTTTGACACTTGTTAGGTGCTGGTCGTACGTGTGTGTTTTCGCTTACGACCTGGTTTCGTATTATGTTTCTGTCTTTCCTCTTCTTTTTGTTTTATTTTATTATCTCCAAACTCTATTTCCTCAACCAAATATAACAATTTCTATTTCCCTGGATTTCGGTCAGGTAATTTGACCTGATATATTTTGACACCTGTCTTGTCTTAGTTTTACTTATGACCGGGTTTTGTATTATCTATTCCTCTTTCTCTTTCTTTTTATTATTTTTTTTTTCTTCTTCTCTTTGGATCGCCTAAATACAGTTAGAGAATTATTCTCAAAACTCAATTATTCTTCGTTTCTAAATAACTAACAACTGGTTAATAAACCGAATAAAAATTAAATCATATTCCTATGAATATCTCTTTTTAGTCTTTCTAAAAATGCAGGGTGCCACAAGGTGATGAGTGATGACTTCATCATGTATTGACAGCTTACGTGAGGAAAAGTTATCGTATGGGGGTACAAAAGTAAGACAATTATTTAGATTTAAGTGAACAAATTATTTACCTCGTTATTTTTAAGGAAAACTTTCAGCACTCTAATTTTTTTTTTTTTTTTTTGTACTTAGCTTTCACCATTACGTTTACGATGCTTTATGGAAAATATATTATAAAAAAGTTAAAATAAGACTGTTGACAGTGAGATTAAATTTGATAAGAAAGGTATCTAATTAAGTTATAGGTACCTTTCTTATGAAATTTTATCAGAAGTATACATAAAATACTATAATTTTATGTACAATTATTACATTTTACTGTGTTATTTGTATTTCCATTCATTTTATTATTAATTTTGATATTTCATTTATGGAAAAATGTCATAACTGAGATTAGTATAAAAATAAGATCATATAAATCAAATTTCATAAGATGATACTAATACTTGTAGGTACCCTTCTCAGTTGAAATTGAAAAATCAAATTAACTTCTTCACACGTGTTTCGCAAAAATAAAGGCCTTAAAAGCGGAGAACAATGCTTAACTCAAATAACGCGACTTAATTGTATTCTTGCTGGTCTTCCGTACTTTTTAATTACAGCCGTTTATAAGCACAACATTACATTTCTTAATTAGTGCGGGTGTTCTGATTGGTCGAAGCAATACAATTTACAATGCTGTAAAAATGATCTATCTCATAAGGCCATTTACGAAACTGACTGCGGTTTTCAACTAATTTTATATTTTAACAACTTAAATGTAAAAATCTAAAATAATTAAAGAAATAACAAATAATTGAATTAAAAATTCATTTTTCATCGAAAAAGTTTTTTTGCTTTCAGAAGATATTGTTCATATTCATAAAAACAACTAAAACAAATAAAAGCATTTGGAATTAAATAATATTTTTGTTTTATTGAGTTTTTTTATTCAGAGCTGATTTTCAGGTAGGGTGGATCCAATTAAAAAAATGATTTGCTTTCCTCAAAACTAAACTGAACAATGTTGAATTTCTAGAGTTTTCATAAAATTAGTTGGGAGGGTGGGGTAATAAATATAAAAAATTTTTACCATGACTTTAATAAAAGAAAACATATTTATAATAATTTCCATGATTTGTGAATAGTTTCTGAAAGTTTCATTTATATCTGAGAATTATTTTTATTTTTGCAAGATTTTCCAAATTAATGTCTGTCATACAAAAAACATGCTAAAAATTCATGTTATTTACTAGTTCTGCTGATACAAAGAAAAACAATGTTTTTTAATCAAAATTTAGAATGTTCTAAAAAGAAGGAAATTTTTTTAAAAATAATTAAAAAATACTCTGGTCTTTTCTCTTAATAATAACATAAACATTTAGACGGTAAAATTTTGTTTTCGTAAATTTTGCCGTCTTTTTCATGATATATTCTTTTTTTTTTAGCGATCTTATGAAGGTACGTAAATGATTGTGTTTTTGAACCAAATTATGACATTTGAAAATTGTTTATTCAAAATGGCTATTTATCTTCTTCCCTATATGAAAGTCTTGTAAGACAAGAAAAAAGATAAATCATATTTTTTACAGTTTTAAGTAATGAGATTTACAATTTTATAATATTTATAAGATATTTATAAGATTTATAAAAGCAATCTTAAATTTTTTATTTTGCGACAAAGTATGGATATTTTTCATAGAACGTTTATGAAAAAAGTTTACAACTTTTTGAAAAGAATTCTTGTTTTCTTTTTTCCTCTTCTTGGCAGTATCCTCTGTTTACGTTTTTCAAAAAGAGCTTCTACGTAGCTGTATGATTTGAATACCAAATATAAAAACAATTCTGGATTAGAATATCTACTAAACAACCAATATCTCGTCCTACGACTCAGTCTTAGCCAAAAAGGTAAAAAGAAAGAAAAGCAAACATGTAGCAGTTGCCAAAAATCTTGAAGCAGTAGTTACAATAGTTGTGGTTGGACGTACTTTCGAACAGATAAGAAAAAAAACAAGACAGATAAGTGCGTAGAAAAAGCATCCTAATCTCTAATCATTTGTACCGTAAGAGAAAGGGCAAAGTATTTACAAGAGAAATGATATCCTGTCATAGTGGGAAGCAGGCAAACAGTTACATGAACTGTTTATAAGTATAAGCAAAAAAAAAAAAAAAAAAAAAGAATACTAGGTCAGTCGGTCAGGGCCGTGGTTATTGCATTTGCCCTTTAGCTGATTAAAAAGCAAATGGTCATCTCATTTCACAAACGTATTTGGTCCAGCAAATGTTAATACCTGCTACAAATCACTGCAATAATTTACACTTTTGTTTTTTCTGAACTGGCCTCGATTTCGTCTTCTGTTTAATCAGAATATTCTGTTTCGGCAATGATTCTGTGTCACGGACGACATTTCGAATGGCTGATTTTTCAAGGGAGATATTTCTAAACTAAATAATTTAAGGGGATATTTACGGATTTCGAATATTTGTGTGGCCAATTGAAACAATATGAACTTTTATTCTATTTCTCCATGGAATAAATGACAGAAGTGTTTTAAAGAATACATAATAATAATTTTCGTTAGTGACAAATCTCTAACAACGAGGAAAGTTATAATTGATATTATTTTTTAGTCTTTTTGCTACGTTTAATGGAAGTTGGTATGTTATGAACACTCATTTTCTTCTCCGTGTTGAAAATGGATATCGTGTGAGTTCAGCTTTTAATATCAAACCTTTTTTTATTGCTAACAACATGTGTTGGGGTGTCTGGTTTTGTTATGCAACAATTTTTATTTCTAACTTCAAACTATATAGGACACAAAAATGTATATTTAATTAGCACAATATTTCAATATACTTGAATAAATTATTATTATTATTGACTTCTTGACATTCTGTAATATTAATCAGTCTTTCAGTTATGTTAAATATAAAAAGTTAAAAAAATAATAAAAAATGAATATATTTTATTCATTTTTCTACTGTTTCACATTATAACTTTACTTGTAGCAGTTTTATAGCTTCTCAGAGATCTTCTTCGTTTCAATATTGTTTTTAACCTTCATATACATCTCTTTTAATGACAGACTATACATTTCTATTGGATTAATACCTGGTGCGGATAGGAACCATTTCATCAATTTGTTGGTTTCGAAATCTTTATTGGCAAGGTGGGCAACTCTGAAAAATGTGAAGGAGCTTTATTTGAAAAAAATATACTGTTTAACGTAAAGTTTAATGACTATGATTTGTACCACTTATGAAATGTGTTATCTAAAATCTTACAGTAATTATCTGTATTTATCACCATCATCAACTTTAAAAAGGAATTATAATTCTATTGTCTAGAATACTAGCCCAAAACATTATTCCACAGGTCCGTGGTACTAGTTTCCATAAAGGACCCAGCATCTAGCCCAGCCATCATGCCTATGCAATGTAGTTCTACATTTATCACTAAAAATTACTCAATTTTCATGTACTTCTTTACCCAGTTTACAAGTTTCTCTCTTTGCGATGTTTATTTAAAAATGGAATTTTAGTTTTGCTTTCATGTCTTTACTCAATGTTCTTAATTACATTCACAATAATAACTTCTTCGAATATTTTTTGCTGCTAAATCTTCTTTTCTTGCTTATTACACTTTTTATTTTTCTCAGAATGCTGTGAAAATGGCCGGTTCCTATTGCCGCTCCAGAAACTATGTGACCTCCTCCTGCCGTGCTTAGTCCCGGCCATGACGATAAACTACATCCGGCAGCAAAGCCTCTGATCGAGGAATTGGAGGTTTTGAGGAGCGTGGAACCACATTTTAATTACTGTTCTTTCCTAGTCTACCTTGATCTGGAGTGGTAAGGTCCACGCTATGGACAAATAGTGAATCCCCAAACAAAAACAAAACACTCTGAAAGTATAAAAAAACATTTTATAGTAAAAATACCGGCAATACATTCTGATATAAAAGTATCAGCAGTAAATATTTATAGTAAAATTACTAACAATATTATTTTAAAGCAAAATGACCAGCAATACATTTTATCTGTAGTTGATGGCATACAATTACGTTAAAAATATATTTAACTGAGGCCATAAAATTGTTCAGAATATTTAGATTTCAACATTAAATAACCCATAGAGGTTGATATGCCGCTAAACAAAGTCAACTAACCAACCAATTCCTACCGTGCTCTACCTTTACAAAGGTCAGATCAAACCAAAAATGGAGTATTGCTGCCATATCTGGGCTGGAATTATCTAATTCTTACTTTCCAACTTTTACGCGGCCTTGAGATTGGTTATTTTCTGTTCTGCAACTCCTTTTCCACAGACAAAACATTTCTAGCCTATCGCTACTCTATAGCTATTTCTATAGCAAATATTCAGATAAGATTCCCTAATTCCACCAGTTCAGATATTTGCAGCTTGAACAAACCCAGATCACGTCTTCAGGATCGAATCATTTTCATTCCCTTGGTATTCCATAGGTAAGAAAGAAGTTCCAATCAGATAACTTCTTCCTAAAAACCATATACAAATTTCCGAGAGGATACTTCGCTGATCATTACAATCTTAACGTTTTCAAGTCTGGGGACACCGTTATCAATCCTATAGATCTTCATAATCTGTACTTCTTATTATGTCCATACACCTACCTCACTTAGTAGGAATCTACCTTGAGTCACTCTTGAGCCTTGTATTGGTTGAAAATCTAGTAAAAGAATATTTTTGTTACATTATTAAAATCAAATTTTTCTCATCCTTGCCAATGTCAAGGGGTTACAAGGTGTGGAAGAATTAAGAACAGAAACATTAATAATGAGCGGGAAGAGGAAAGTTTAATCATGAGGACAGTTGATAGCGATTGACAATGCATGTGCATTTTTACAAGTTGGCTGGAAAACATGAAACCAGAAGGAGGTTCCACAAGCGTGAAGTGCGAGAAAAGAAACTGTTAGCATAGAACTTACGGTTGCATCTAGTCAGCTCAGCTGTAAATTGATGTGATCTCGACGCCAGTCTAGTATTGCGCTTAAAATCGAAAAGTCTAAGTACCATAACGAAGAGCTCATTCGAACAATTAACATGAAAGTATTTATAGAAAGGGCACAGAGAGGCAACCTTGCAGCAGTGGGAAAGTAACTGAAGCCGAATCGCCAGATCATGACCGATAATATTGCTGATTCTTCTTTGGTTTTTATCAAGGCACTTAAGGTAAATAGCAGGATCACCGGACCATGTATGACAGCAATAGTTTACATATGGATGAATGGTAGATTTAGAGATATGTGAGATAAATTCTGGAGAGAAAAATTGTGTAGCATGACACAGTGAACCAACTTTCTTAGCAGCTAACCTAGTAATGGATTCAATATAGTCTTTCCATTTCATATCAGCTGTGAACGTTAGGCTAAGAAGGTGCAACGAGTTACTTTCCTGGGGGTTAGACAGAGAGAGGTCTCTCAGATGATTAATGGAGAGAAATTTAGTTTTGGAGGCCTTAAAATTAAATTAACAAGCAATTTTTTTCCCCAGTTGACCTTGTTAGACTGATCAGACTTACCATCGAGACAGAATTAAATGGTTGTAACATCAACGTAGAAATCATCGGGAAGGTCATTAATAAAAATTAAAAACACAGTAGGACAAAGGATGGAGCCCTGTGGACACCCTTGTTAGTACGAAATTATCTAGAGGAGTGGCCGTTCAGGATAACCTTCATTCCACGATTTGATAGGAAAAACTGGATCAATTCAAAAACGTGTCCGGAGATACCGTAACTTTTCGTCTTGTGGAGAAGACCTATATACCCAATCCTGTCAACGACTTTCGAGCGTTTTTATCTAGACCACGATATACTCTTTCTGCAATTATCATCAGTACATAAGCAGTTCACCTTCAGAAACAAAGGCCATATTGCTTGTCAGAAAAAAAGGCCCTGCAATGAGAAATGATGAACCAATATTTTTATTAATCTTTTTTGGTTTAGACATTACAAAAAAAGTTCCTATCAAAAGTTGAAAAACGAACAAATCCCACCACAAGCAAAATATATGAAATGAAAATATTATAAAAATTGTATTTTTATAATTAAAACTCATCTCCCGCAAAGCGAATTTGCATGTCGTGTCAGGTCCTGTTGAAAAGATCGTGACCGCCATTAAAAGTGGAATGGATTATTCCGAAATTTCTATCTCTCGTGTGCAGATGTACAATGAAAAAGACTAAGAATTCAAACCAGTTTGAATTTATAAAATAGGAAGTCTCGTATGCAAATATTAGTCCCCCCCGCCCAACACAGGCATAAATAGCGAGTCTGTGAGGCGGATCGACAGAACTTTAGTTGAAGAAGAAGAGCAGCAGCAGCAGCCATCGTCGCCGCTTGAATGCAAGTCACCTTAATCCATTTCAGTTATCGCAAACGACTGTCAAACTAAATTAACCACACTCTAATTATTAAGCTTCCCTCCAATAATTTTAATAATAATTATTTAAGTTGTTTAATACTTTTTTATGCATGAAGGGTGGTTTTCAGTTATGGCACTGTCCTCAACGCCGATTTCGGGTTTTACATCATATTGGCTCGAACAGCAACCCCCGATTTGACTCCGGACGTGTCAGACCGCCTCCTTGAAAGTGTCGTGCTCTGCACCTCGACATTGCAAAATCACAAAAACTATGTAACCAAAATTCAGACCGTCATTCAGCGTCAGCCAATGAAAAAAGACTTTTCACGCCCTTGCCCTATATACTGGTTTTTATTTTTTTTACTTTCTCTGATTTTGATTCTAGTTATTTTTTTCTGGATTCCTAACTCGGTACGCTGGTCTCTTTCTTGTATAGTTTAAACCAAATGTTTCATTCATTTTCAATTACTAATTCCATGACATTACTAATCTATTAACTAAACCTACAGGCGTACCCAACACAAATCTATCATATACCTAAACTAGGACCTATATTTCGCCAAACATTAGTCTGACTTCTAAAAGCAGGAAATTGTTTCTAAAAATTTCACTATTCTTACTGTCAAATAAAACTTTAAGTTTATATTTACCTGATGCATTTAACCAAACGAAATACCATAAAAATTGTATTTTAGTCTAAACATGCAAGTACACTCACGCATATACATATATATTCATATACGTACATGCACGGCCACACATGCTTATATTTATCCATCTCCCATTTACATTATTTCTATGAAACCAGGATTATCGTGTCGAGAAACTAGCTATTGCAAAAATTAACTAGTATTATTTATTTAAAAATTTTCTCGTTTTCCTCCCTTCTTCCTTTTCATCCCCTTCTCATTTTTCCCTACCGACTAAAACAATTCAATGACTTATCCTAAAAAAACATAGGCTAACTATTCAATTAACTAACATACACACATAACTACTAACTGTTAAGTATTACTCGAAATATATCTGACCAATTAATACTAGTAACCGAAAAACAAAATGTTTAAAACTCTAATTTGTGAGCTCGTATTTAATAATTTAAGTCTTTGCTACCCTCCGAAATTACATTCAACAATAACAGGCAATTAGACATAGATATGGAAATAAAAAACGCAAATAATCGGAAGTAAATAGAAAGAAATAGACGAAAAGCAAAGACATTCACATGCATGAACCCCACTCCCCCCGCACCCGTCAACAATTCTCAATCCTTCCCACCTCTACTCGTTCTTAAAATACTGAACTTTCTGCCCCCACCCCCGTCAAAACCTTAAATCCATTATCTATAACTATTCAATTGGTCTGTCTCACTTATTATTCCCTTGTACCTCGTAACCACCCCCGGGTCCCTAAGTATGTTTTTGTGAGTTCTTTCTTTTTTTTTTCTTTCTATTGTCCTCAATTCTTCTTCCATTGCTCCGATCTCTTAAGCCAAGTTCACTTGGAAGCAGTTAAAACTTCACTGGTAATGTCCTTCAGCGCTCTAGCCCTCGCTGTCCCCACTATCCCTATTTTTGTCAGGACTCTGCACAACGACTGTCCTGCAAAAACCCTGCAACCAACCTCTATTGGGTTATAATATATTTTCCATGAATTCCGCTGGCAATGGTTCACCAGTTCTTGGCATTTAGACCTCTTTCTGTCGATTACCAGTGTAATGAATTCCACCCATGACATAGACAGTTTCCACTGCTTTGTGTTGTCAGGCTGCAATATCAGGTCTGGTCTGGGGAACTTTAGCTGGGTCTTTACGTCCGCTATCAACTGCCAATCACCTGCTGAAGATAATGGGCTCGTTCGCTCTCTCCTCCGTTTCTGTATCTTAGGTCCAGCTTTGATGACGTTAATCTGATTCAACTTCCTTCCTGGTTGATGCTTACTCGCCATTATAGCTTTAGTAACCACGTTTGCAATTGCTTTAAGGGCATGGTCGTGGCGCCAACGGTACCGAACAACATCCAAAGTTTTGGGGTAACTACTAAGGGTGTGCTGTAAAGATCCTTTCCTTGCACATAGTTGGTAATCAGGGGTCTCGCCATTTCCCTATATATGCAGGTTAGTTGGGTTCGGCAGGACATAATACACCGATTTGATAAGAAATCGAACCTCGCTGAAATCCAACCGCCAGCACTGTGACCATGTAATTTGTTTTCGTTCAATGTTTTCCCATTACGTCCAGGCTCCCTGCTGACTTAGACCGACCATTTTACTGCATCGAGCGGCTTCTCCTCCCGTGTGGACTTCATCTTGGAAGAGTTGGTGTCTTTCTTTGCCTTTAGAATTATTGGTTTGGGGACTGAGAAACAAAAACAACTCCACTTTGCCTTTAGCTATTGACTCCTGTATAGCTTTATGTCTAAGTCTCTCCTCCGCCACTCGCAACATTCCTTCAGCACTCCATTTCCTGCCAGGTCTTTCCTGAATTCCAGCTACTGCCACTTTTGGAACTCTGCATTCTGTATACTGCAGCCATTCTCTCGTTCTCGCGATCTTGAACGCTTCCACAAGGCTACTAAAGGGAAGGTGCAATGCGTTGATGTTACTATAGAGGGCCGTACCACTTAAGCATCTCGGCAAACCCAGCGGCCTTCTCAACCGATTACTAATTACTCTCGCTAACGTTTCCACGGTGGTAATCGGAAAATCATAGAGGAGAAATGGCCACAATATCCGGGTCAATACTGTGTACTGAAAAAGCCACGCCTTGAAATGCCCAGGCAATACTTATTTGTCGATCTTTGTCAGCCACTTCTCCTCAAGCCTATTTAAATGCCATCTGCCTCACATGGCAGATGTCGTCACGATTAAATCAGCGGCTGACGGACTCCCGACCTAGACAATGTGCTTCGACACTCCGCTTCGACTGCCTTTACTAGCATGTTCATAGCCAATGAAAAGAGAATAGCAGACATTGTGCAACCTGTAATAATGCCCTTTTCCAGTGTCTGCTATTCCGACGCTGTTGATTCTAAACTTACTCTCAGCTGGAAATTATCATAATAGTTGGTGATGAGATCGTATATTGATGATGGCACGTGTTGTGTCTTTAGGGCTTCTTTCACCAGTTTGTGGGACATGGACCCGTAGGCGTTGGCGAGTTCCAACCACAGTACAATCCGGTCACCTTTGCTTTCCTTGTCCTCTCTCAGGAGTTGCGTCAGGACTCCTGTATGCTCAAGGCATACCAACGTCCCCGCGTTTCTGGACAGATGTATCAATGTAGCCATTTCTTAGAATGAAATTCGAAAGTGGTCTTGATAACAACCCGAAAAAAGGGGAAATTATGTGACTTTGATGTTTCTTCCTTCGGGATTCATACCCCCTCTCCACTGCTTCACGATCCTCTCGTCCAGATGACTCTTAATATTTTCCACAACCTTTGGAGAATTCCCGTATACCGCTTGTACACGATGTAAGGTACCAACTCGGTCTTGATACGGAGGATGATCTGGTTGCTCTCACAACTTTTTGAATATCTTTCCGGGTGGGCAAGCTGGTGTCAAATTGGAACACTGATGGCTCTTGAGGAATCAAACGAATATTTATACCCACTTCTTGCTCTTTTGCACGGTCACTAATGGAATTTCGAAGATAGTTGTTAATTTCTTCCTCCGATGCCTCCAATTTCCCATTACGTTTATCCCCTAGCAATGTTCTTGCGAAGCCAAAAGGGTTGGACAGGGTTGGCTCGCTTCTTTGATCTTTCTTTTCTTTTCCTCCTATGTCACTTTATTATTAGACAGATATGATATATAGATGAATAATTATTATCTCGTGAATAATCTGCATTTTTATGAATAAAGTTTGCCTCGTAAATACAGTATTTATTCATTAACTTTTGATTTAAAATTGTTTATATATGTTTTATTTTTGAATTAGAATTCAATAAGCAAACGTTTTGGAATCCTAAATACGAAAAATAATACGACAGAAACTGATATTTTCTTTTTATTAAAGGCGATATACTTTCTTAAAATAAACGTAGGTTAATCTCAAATAAATAAAAATAATAAAACTAGGAACCTCTACAGAAACGCGATACGTAAATATTAAAATGGAGTTTTAAAAATGAAAAATCTTTCTTGAAGCTTTTATTTTAGTTTTAATTCCAAGCTAATAGATTACATTTAATATATCCAGTAAGCAAAATATTCCTAAAAACACTTAATAAAAAACAAATATTGTAACAAAAATTTCATACGATATTTTTTCTTTTGCAGTTGTTGCATCAAAATTAAGAAGGATTACGATAAAAATGTTTTATAAAAAAGAATTAAAATTAAAAATTAAAATAGAATAGAAAACTGGCTAACAACAAAGCTGGTAAATAAACTCTTCTTTAAAGTCCCCTTTTGTCTCTAACTTTTATAATGTTATTTTTTAAAAGTTAGTCTTTAGTGAAAAAATAAATGTTTAATCGTCTATGCTGTTTTTATTGTTTGCATTTTTGTACACGTTCTTTTGAGAGAAGTGTATTTTTAAGAAAGCCAGACGGGTTGTTGAAAAAAATCGTTACATGTGTAAATCTTTTGAACTTATTTGTGACTTGTTAGGGATTCATTTTGAATTTATGGAAAAATGTTTTCCTATTTACTGGCCAATGACTGACGTGGTCTCAAGCCCATATGAAAACCTGGATGGAGCCTTCTGTAGAAATACGATTTCTCACACATCCTTAGGAGATAAATAGATAGATTCTTTTTCTTTTTAAGTCAATTTAATGACCAGAGTTTCTTAGGAATCATGTATCCAGTCCATCTTTGAGTCAATTTAAAGAACAGGATTTTTCAGGAGATCTGTTTCCAGCCGGCCTTTGAATTGGCAAGTATGAAATTTTGATAGTGATTTTAGATAATCATAAGAGTAGAGTCCATTGAAAATCTGACCACCCAAAAGCTGAATAGGTGGAATCCTTTTCCGGAACACGTGGATGGATAGGGGTGGTGAGACCCCAGCCTATATTCATATAAGACAGCAGTCAGCGAGGAAAGGACTAGCAGTGAGAAAGTCAGTAGTCGCTGAAACGGTCGGACAGTGAATGTAAGGGTCCTTTTTCCGTGGCCTGAAGTTAGTAAAATAGCAATTCACCTTCTCGGAGCCGACGAAGACATTGACAATTAAGTGAGAAATCGAATTGTTAGCTATTTCCCAATCAGCGTCTTGAAAAGCATTTGTCGTTATTCTTTGCTGAATTCAATCCCGGCTAGTGAGACAAACCTGTGAACATATAGCTAGCCGGATGAATACGCATAAAATTGACCTTGGATGTCATCACTGCTTGTGCAGTGACGTGCGGAAGGCATCGTCACATTGGTTGCCGCGCCAAGGATTACACCTTAAAAAGGAGAATTGACAAAAGGGAAATAAGAAGGAAACACAACGTGGATGTAAAGATAAAAAAAGTGAACTGTTGAAATGTGAAGCACTTTAAAAAAAAAAAAAATAAAGATAAATTTCATTGAAAAAAAAAACAACGTGAAAAAAATGAGAACTTTAAAACTAAAAGAGAAAATAGTAAATCGTTGAAAAAAGAAGAAAAAAGAGTGAACGTTATTTTTTGTTGATTTAAATTCGCACACGCCAAGGAGAGAAAGGACAGAAGAAGGAAAAGGAAGGCGAACACGCGAAAGAAAGCAAAACAATTGATATTGAAGTAAGAGGTTTTTAATTTCCTCTACTTCTCACTATCTTGGTGACCGTGTTTTTTTGTTTTTTTTTGTGTGTGTGTTTTTGGGTTTTTTCCCCAGCGAGGTTTGTTCTTTTTATTTTATTTCATTGCTTTAGTGGTGTTTATTTTTCTTTCAACGATAGTAATATATTTTTAAGTGTTTAATTTTTAACAATTGATATTGAGATAAGAGGTTTTTAATTTCCTCTACTCTCGCTATCTTGGTGACCGTGTTTTTTTTTTGTTTTTTGTTTTTGCTTGTTTTTTTTTTTTTTTTTTCTTTTTTGTGCTTTTGGGTTTTTTTTCCCCAGCAAGGTTTGTTCTTTTTATTTTATTTCATTGCTTTAGTGGTGTTTATTTTTCTTTCAACCATAGTAATATATTTTTAAGTGTTTAATTTTTTGTATATATAACTATGGATAGATTAGCAATTAGATATTACTCCTCGCCCCGTTGTATCGGGGGTGGGGGCGGATTCCTATATATTCGGGAAAGCATTCAGAATTTCAGGTTCGGATAGAAGCGCTGAAAAAGAAAGCCAGAATCCATAAACTAACGTCGACAGAGGTTGTCAACTTAGTGCCATCAGAATAATCATAAGCTATTTCCGAATATATAGGTTTATTCCTAGACGAAAACCATGAAGCTAGTTGGAATGATCTCTTGCAACAACTCAATACGGAGAATATGTAACCACAGCTGATGCTGCCAGGGGATTAGTTAGAATTAGACAGGGCGAGAGGGAAACTTTGTCAGAACTAACTAGTAGTGTTCTAAACTTGAGTAAAATAGCCTTTAAGGTCGCTCTACAGAGAGAAGGAGAAACTGTCTAAACCCAACTAGCGGAGTATTGTACAGACGCCATTTGTAAAGACATATAAAGCCAGGGCAGCCCAAACAACAATTGGAGAAGCATTTACGGTGCTACAAAGCAGTAACAAACTGTTTGAGAGACTGGAGTCCTCCCAAAGGCACGTATATTGGATGGGATGGCCTGTTAGGGAAAACGAGAGACTGTCTCAATAGAAGTGAACAGTGGGGCCATGGTCGATTTAGTACTAGTTGTAGTAAAAGGGACCATTCACCTGAAAGGAATAAAGAGCAACCTCACCTAGGTCCCAGGCAAATGGTTTATTGTGGACGTGTACAGTCTGGTCATCTAAGGAAGGACTGTACCCAGGGGACGTGCATTCCCTCTGTTCAGTCTAGAAGCTGATTTAACATGTAAGGCAACGATGGCGGGTGGGATTAAGGCATAAGATAAAGGAGGCATCTATGTCGATGATTAGCTCTACGGATCATTTTTAAAGTAGGATTTAAGAAAAACGAACTGGATGTTACGAAACAAAAATATTTTAGGCGGATGGAAGGGAAATTAAGGTATTTGGATTAATAAACCTTACTGTAGTAGTGGAAGGAGCAGTCATGGTAGTAAATGTATGTGACACTCACATTATGTAGATCCATGATACTAGGTAGGGATTGGCTTCAGAGTAATGGAGCGCAGATAAGCCTCAACCCATTAATTCTACTGCTAAAGATGGGGAAAAGAGAAATAACTATAGGAGGAAGGAAATTACATCAGGTTGTCAAAACCGATGAACATCGTTTTGGAGATGGAGAATTAGCTCTAACAGAGTCCGTAGTGGAAGATAACGATACGAGTCGTATCAAGTAATGCTAGCTAATAGCAACACTTCTAATACAAAAAATAATGTTCACAAGAAAGAGAAAGTAGGGAGGCTATACTAGCTACTACCAAGGGGAAAGGCAAAATTTGCAGAAGACTAAAAGTATCTATAAAAATTCCATAATTAGGGAGAGGGAAATGTTAGCTACAAATATGCCTAAAAGGTATATTTTACGATTTATAATAGACAATAGAGACGTGGTAGCTTACTTGGACGTTGACTTGGGTCAAATATAAACAGTAGAGACGAAGATAAACACCCGCCTATAAAGCTAAGACCATACCGAACCCCACTGCATAATTGTAAACTCGTACAAAAGGCAGTTTGGGACATGCTGGAGGCAGGGATAAGAGAACGCTCCATAACCCCGTGGAGGGCTCTAAGATAATCAAACCACTAACCTACTCCCTACCCTTGATCGACGACATATTGGCATTACTGGGGAACTTATTTTTCTACCCTTGATTTGAGGTCTGGCTACTGGCAGGTAATTCTCAACAAAGCCAATAGGGAGAAGGCTGAATTTGCCCGTCAGGTTGGGTTGTACCATTTCAGAGTTATGCTCTTCAGACTGGCCGATGCGCCGTGAATTTTTCTGCTGGTCATGTTGATAGTACTGGTGGGATCTGGTGTGAGAGTATTGTTGCTATTCGTCCCAACCGGTGTGTTGAAATACAGCCAAAATATCATATTAAAAAGTATGCTGTAGTGATAATCCCCAGATCAAAGTGGTTATTGGTAAGGGTTACCTAGAAGGGTTAAAGCAAATTAGGAATATACAAGCCATAGACTGGGAACTGAACTTGTTACAAGTATGCAAAGGAAAACCGATAGTAACTGTAAGAGTTACCACCCCCAGGCCATTATCAAATTTCAGATGGGTTGCTATGCCTTTGGGAAGTCTTTAGCCTTACTATCAGGTGGAGGAAACATTTGAAACCCAGGACTACTTTCTGTCCTTGGTCAGTGTCTCAACTAGCAAGCTGTGGAAGCCCCTAATAAGGAAAACGAACATAGCTGTACTCAAATTAGCCCAATTGTTAAAACAAATAGAAGGAATAGATATATATGAATTATAAGATAATTTAGCGATGGTGGGTGGAAATCATCCCACCGAGTGCGACCCAACAGAAAATATTATACTTTGGTTGACAGTAGGTGGAAACATAGTTATCATAGTACTAGTAATTGTTTTAGTGAGTTATAGGAGTTTGGGCTGAAAAGAGATAGGGTACAAAATGAGCCGGTGAGAGAATGTGAGGGCAGGGAGAGGAGATTAATAGACCGCGTAGCACCCCAGGAGTCAGACAGATTGGGGAGGGGTACAATTTCCCTCTATACGTATGGAATCCGAAGAAAAGAAATAAAAAGTAAAGACATTTGTAGACATCCATTCCACATTTTCGTTTTGGTTTCTGGAGAAAAGGACAATGTAAACTTGTTTTAATTTCAACCGCTTAAAAAAAGAATTTTTCACCCTTGCAGCTGATGATTTTATACGGCACAGGATCCCACTAGCAGACTGAAGATGAACATTGCTGTGGCATACCCACATATATATACACTTTTATGAGATTTTTTTATAGTCTTATGTGTGTTCTGTTGCAAATTGTTGCGTCTTGTGATGAACGCTGTTTCGTTTTTTAGGTGTTTTTTTAGTGTGTTAAAGTAAGAAATATAACAATTGTGCAGTGAAACGTAGGATTTGTGCAACTTGTTTTGTGAGGAAAGTCATGTGATGATATTCCCCATTTTCACTGGTTTTTGTCTTGGTGAGGGGAAAAACTAGTTTTCATTTCTGTGTTATGTTAAAGGACTCTACTTTTATGATTATCTAAAATCACTAACAAAATTTCATATTTGCCAATTCAAAGATTGCCTGGAGACATAATTCTTAAGAAACTTTGGTCATTAAATTGACTTAAAAGGAAAAAGAGTCTATTATCTCCTAAGGATGTGTGAGAAATCATATTGCTATACTCTTCATCCACAAAATTTTATCATTTATTATATAAATTACAACAAATATATAGAACAATCAATAAAAAACAATTTAAAAAAATTAAAGTAAATAAAACAAAGCAAATACATATAATTGCAATATTTCATAAATAAACAAAATTATATGCAGATGAAGCTGAACCACCTCTGAAGGTAGTTCAACCGAAAAGAGTGACAGATTCTGAACAGGCCCTTGCTCCATGAAACGTCACAATATACCAGAAAACGGTTAGCAACCCTTTCCTTCTGTTCATGCCACTCCTAGAAAAATGTCACCTTAAAAAGCGTCACTCTCCAGACTTTCCAAAGAGAAAAACAACACAAAAAAACACAAGGGGATTTTAACCACCCTTTCAAGTAACTCAGATCACAGGAAGTGATATTTCTACTAACCTTCCAAAATATAAAAAAAAGACTTATAATGACATAGAATTAGTAATGGATGCCAAAGAGGGACAAAATTTAGGCGAATATTCGGTTTCCAATGAATGTATGGTGACCCCTAATGTTAAAAATTTGGGAAAAACCAGTTTCTCAACCAAAAGTATGGTGGCCGAGAATGGTCAAAATTCTTCAAACGAGAACCAGAAAAGTGACGAAGGGAATCAAATTTGGTCACAGCAAATGAGCTCTTGTCAAATCCGGAGCAACTTAAGAAGGTTGAACAAAGAATTGTGTCAGTCTTTTTGGTGGATAATCGTTCGCGCAAAATTTGTCGCTCCACAAAAGACACATCAAAGCTTTGACTTCCCTGGGCATTAAAGTTCAGAGGGTCATCAAAGGGAAAGGATTTTTTTATGTGGGACGTACTGTTACCCACGCCTGCCGACTGTGAAGCAGCAAGAGACATAATAACCAAAGATCTAATTCTGTGCACTGAATATGAAGGCAGGCGGAGGACCATAGTTTCAGTAAATAAGGTTCCCCCTCAGATCACCAGGGAGCACTTGGCTGCTTATCTGTGCCAGTTTGGATAGATGCTCAGTGCTTCCTCTGACGATCTGACCGGGAGCGTGGAGTTTTGAGATCATGATTGATAGGAAGGCCTTCATCTCCATCCCTGTCTGGATGTAGAGGGCCATAAAATGCCAGTAATCGTCTCCGGGCGTAGACTAACATGCTGGAAGTGTGGACAGACTGGTCACCTGTCCTCTTCCCCACCCTTTAACCATACAGATTTAAAGATTTTGACCTATCTAGTCTGATTGGCTCCGAATAGATTGTGAAGGGCAGGAATATTCTGGACAATCTTCATATACGCTTGATCTTAGAACAAGTCTACAATGAAGCCGAGCTGATCAATTTAGATCAGTCCAAGGCCTTCGATAGGGTTGCCCATCGATTTCTGGAGGCTGTCCTTTCGGCGGCCGGTTTTCGAGCCAGACTTTCGCACCTGAATCCGACTTCTGTATGCGACTCCCGGTGCGCTGGTGGAAATGAATGGAGTAAGATCGGAGCCTTTCGTATTGTCTCGCTCCATTCGTCAAGGTTGTCCATTTTCGTCTTTGCTTTATGTTCTTGCGTTGGAACCTTTCCTTCGCAAGTCAAAGACGAATCCGGTCCTGCGCGAAATTCCCCTGCCTGGGGCTACCAGCTAGGCCAGGTATTCTGCCTATGCTGATGACGTTTTGGTTCTAGTGTCGAGCAGAGCCGAGATTGGCAAAGATAAAAGTGGTTATGAGATGGTGACAAGGGCCAAGATCAACCGTGATAAGTCTGTTGGCTTGCGGTTGAGTCCGTGGAAGGGAGTTTCTCTTCCCGGACCTTACCTCTGGACGGATGAGCCGGTCAATATACTCGACTTCTGGTTCGGTCCTGATCTCCAGCTGAATATGAATTGGTCGGAGGTACAAGGTAAGGCCCAGATCACAGTTAATCTGTGGTCTCGGAGAAATCTTTCCTTGAAGGGGGTGGGGCGGAAGTATGTGTTTGACACATCTACTCGATTCTCCTTTACCGACTCGCTGTACTTCCACTTCCGTATTCCACACTAGTGTAATTATTAAGGCTCTTGTTTCCTTTCTTGTGGAGAGACAAGGCCTCTATGGTATCTCGGGAGATCTGCTTCCTTCACCTATCTGAAAGAGGTCTGGGTATGCCTAGCATAGAGATTCGTCAATATATGCTTCGCATCGCCTTCCTGGACCGATATGTGTGGCGAATCAGATGAGGAAGACGCCTTCTGGAAGGAAGACGCCCGTAAGAACTTCCCATCCTTAAGAAGTGTGCACTCAAGCGAGGGGGAGGCCCACTATTTACCCCGAGCCGAATGATCCTTCTACCGTGAATCTCGCCGTGCTCTGAAACGCCTCTCCAAGGTCAAAGCGTTGTCTCATAGGGCATTGTATCAAGTATTAGTCAGGGGGTCCGTTCGTGATGAGCTGATTGACGAGATCGGCCTTACAAAGCAGGAGGCTCGCTCAATATGGCCTTTGGCGCTTGGGTTGAAATGCCACAATAACGATGAGGCGTTTCTCAACTGGCTGGTGATTCGTGGGGCCCTCTGGGTCGCCAAAAGAATTTGTTCAACGAACTTGGAGAAATCTCCAAACTGCCGACGCTGTGATGGGGAAGTCGAGAGGATTGGTCACGCCTTCTTTCATTGTATGGTGCTAGTGTCGTTGTGTAAGTTTGTTGAAGGCCTCATGGTACGCATGCTGCAAGGAAAGTTCTTTGTCCTTGAGGCCAGTTCTGTTTCTAGCAATGTGGTGCCGCAGATGACGAATATTGCTGAATATGTTCTTTTGTTTACTAGGCATAAGAGTCGTGATTTGGACGACGCGTTAGAAGGAATTCTATGATGGCGAGAGTTCACTTCTTCCCAACTGATTTTGTTCTTTAAGCATCAGCTTAAAGTCAAGATTAGGACGGAAAAGCGACGGCTCACCTCATCAGAATTTGGCAAAAGGTGGGTGGATCTTGTGCGTTTATGCCGAGTAAAAGGGGCTGACCTAGTGTGGCATTTTGATACCGGTTAGGCATCAGGATTTTATTCTTCCTGGGTTAAACTTGGGCATTCCATCCCGAATTTAGGTTAGTTTAGGCTTGTTCTTGAATATTTAGTTTCTTAGCTAGGGACTGTTTGCTCATTGGCCTCTTTTATTTCTCTCCCTATTTTCCTTTAGTTTAACTTCCTATCCCCTCCCTCGTTAGGTGGTCAGTGATGTCAGTTCTTTGGTGGAGGCGGGGTACCTTTCGTTTCGCGTGTGTTTTTCGTATTTGTTGTTGTATCAGAATCAGTGCGTGTATGTGTTAGTGCTTGGAACGGATGAATGCTTGTATTTTATTATAGTCCCGCGTCGATTTCGTCCAGTTAACTGATATTTCTGCCACATTTAAGGATTGTGTTTTTTTTTATTACTAACATGATTCTGTTTAGCTTCTTGTTTATATTCATATTGTACATACTCGTTGGGGATTTTTTAACTTGTTGTTTTATTTCCCTCCCCGCACAGACGATGATTTCTACATATGGGGACTATTTAGGATTTTCATTGTGACAATGAGGCATTTTGGTGGATGTAGTAAGAAAGGTAAGTAAGAATGTGTTGTTTTGGTGATAGGAATATTGTTTGTATGTTTTGGTCAGTGTTTGTGGCTAGCTAAGTTTTAAAGTTAAGACAGATGAAGACCGTCATTTTCCCCATCCCCCTTTCTAGGCCTTGTGCTACATTTTCTGTATTTTAAAAGAAATAAATACTGTCTAGCTGGGATCTGCGAGAACGAGCGGCCTTTCGATAGCAGCATGCACACAACTGTACCGACTTGCGACGACCGTGCATATAACTATTATTTCATTGCTTGTTGTACTGGTTTCTACAATAAACCTGTTACTATTTATCCACCGTGTTTGCCCAGTCCATATACCAATTAGCACGGAATATAACATAAGGTTATCCGGGTTAGCAGTAATTTAGATCCCTCAACTGTGATGAATCGTGAATACGTTTGCACATACTAACTCTCGAAAAACACTATATAAAATTCACTATTTTTTATCCATAATGTTGAATGTGTTAAAATTATTTACCTTTTTAAGAATAAAAATCTCAAGTTGATGTTGGAAATTGCGGCAAAACATTGTTGATTTATTTAAGATGGAATTATCTATTATGACATTTGGATTTAGATACATTGTATTTATTTTCAATTTTTCTAATTGAAATGTTTACCTATATTGCATATGATCCATTTCGGTTACAATGTAGTAGAGGGGGTATCATAGATTCGGGGTGGGGTGGGGTGGGGTGGCACGATACCCTTGCGCTAGCCCTGAGTTGGTGTTTATACGAGTGATTTATTTTATAGTATAAATTTTACTGTATAAATTTTGCTGTATAAATCCCACATTTTCTAGCTGGTTTAGGGTTAAGGTTCCGGCTGCAACAATAAAGACTGAGGATTTTTAATGTGAACAATCATCTTTAGTTTCTTGTAAATTTTTCATTATAAATATGCATAGAGAATTTTAAAAAGTTTTTTCTTATTATCATACCTCTTAAAAATCGTATATATACTAGTTACGATTTAACTGAGAAAGTGTTATATTATGGTGTCTGCAATACGAATAAAAAGTACAAATATGGATTTTTTACAGAAAGGAAAAGATTCGAGCAAATAGATCAATGAAAGAAATGACTTTCCTATTTTAGGCCATGTACCCCATTTATTGTATTTGTCTATTGTGACTCTATTTAGCTATGGTAATTGGCTAACTAATTAACCATAGAAATTAAAAACAGGACAGACTTAAGGCGAGAAAGAACTTTATCGAAAGATAGACTGAGCGACGTTAAAAAGATTTTATTTTTATTTACAAAAAAAAGATACTTTTCGCACGAGGCAGAAAATCCGTAAGAAAAAGCGAGATATGAGATTCTGTTAAATTTGATTAATACCATAGTGAGGGAATGTCTTGCCAAGGGAAACAGAATTCGGAAAGAAAAACAAAGTCAGCCGAAACATGGCAGTCATAAAAAAAATTCGGCTTGAGACGACCGCAATACAGGCAGAGAGAATCAATGTTAGTTATCTTTCAGAGATATCATTTAATTTTTATCCTTGGGTCCAGCGAAGGAAAACCATCTGGTATGTGTAAGAATTTTGGCATGAGGAAGATAATCGTGGAAAAAAGTATTATTATTATTACTTTATCAAACTGTTGACGTCAGACACAGCGTCGTCGAAAATGGGCATCTGGTGATAAGAGGATTTTAAGGCATGAGAAAAATAAAGAATTTGATTCTCAGGTAAACACGGACGCCCAGTTAAAAGTTGACTTAGCGGAGAAGCCAGATGTCGGGTTTTGACAGTGATTGATAAGTCGGTAGAGAGTTCTGGCTAAGTGAATTTTGGGTGTCCCCAAAAGAAAGATGTGATAAGAATTATTTGGCAATCTGGGGTTTGTGAAAAAATGTTTTGACCGATGGGGAAAAGAAAAAAAGGATTTTGTAAACAAAATTCTGTATAATAATTTTAAGAGGGCCAGTCTAGCCACACCCACACTGCCGAGAGAGCATTGGTCAAGTGGTAGCATGGGTGATAGGCGGAGGTGAAGGTATGAGAAAGGCGGAGAAGTTGTTAACACCCACTGAGGTGATTGGTATGAGATACCAATGTGAGAGAGGAAGAGTCTAGGAGGATAACTCTCCTCCGACCTCCCCTCACGGACGAGGGAGAACCCTCCGAAATGAAAAGTGATTAATCTTCCCAAAATGGAAAGTAATTAATTTTTCTGGCCTAAAAACAAAGAGAATTCTTGCTGGGAATCGAGAATTATCGAGGAACCTAAACCACGTCAGGCCTCACACCGGGTTTTGGTCGGTGTCCATATAAACGAACGTCCCCAGGCAGTTCGCAGTTGACTCGCAGTTCAGTTCCGGACAGAGTCAGAGACCGTTCGAGTAGCGGGTTCAGATTGTTGCCTCGCAGAAGCTGACCGAGAGATTCCACGTCCTTTCGACTTCGCCTTCCTACCAAAAGCACGTTATATTGACGAACGACTTAAGATACCAAAACTCGCTTAAGAAACGCAAAAGTGTCACAAATCGATATAAAACGGGCTGGGAGAAAAATACACTCCTGTATATAACAGACGGATAAAGATAATTTGTTATTTCTCAACATACTTCAGACTCTTGGGTTTTGTTTTATTGTTTCTTTTTCTTACGCTTGTGCGATATCACCTTCAACCCGGATTTAGCTTGCACTACGGCCCGACGCCTGATTGATTTCGTCTACCTAAGATCAAAGTGAGTAGGTTCAACTTGAGATCAAAGTAGTTACTTCCGTAACCAGACGTTGGAAGTGAGCTGGGAGCGATGAAGCTGGTATCGATTCGGGAACGATCAGATCGACTGGGACACAGGCTGGTGGCAGCGACAAGAAGTCAAAATGCTGGTGGAAGTAACCTTACAGCTTCGCGCCGCAACTGGGAGTTAACTACGGGCCGACAGCGCAGTGTCACATATTGGCGTCGCGACCAGAGGACGTCACATATTGGCGCTGCGACCACCAGAGGGCGTCACACTATAACAAATATCCATTTTTTGTTTCACTGCTTATGAGAGTGGTGATATGAATGATACGAGAGAACGAATTTCATGGAGAACAGAAGTTTTCCTCTGCCTAATTGATTTTGTTCTTTAAGCATTAGCTTAAAGTCAAAATTAGAACGGAAAGGAAGTGGCTCGCTTCTGTGAAATTTGGTCAAAGGTGAGTTGCTGTTACGAGCATGTGTCGCGTGAAAGCTGCTGGCTTTGAGTGGCACAATGGCGTCGGGTTGGTAAAAGGGTCTTGAACCCCTGTGTTGCACAAACCTTTGCCTAGTTCGAAGTTAAGTTTTGTTTTTTAGTTAGTCAATTGACCCGTTTATTTTTGTTCTTATTCTTTTAATTCTCCAAAATTAGGTGAGAGTGAAGTTTTTCATATCATTTGTTTTTCGACATTATTAGGCTGTATGAATAAATGAGTGGGCGAGCGAATGTTTGCGTTTTATTATTATTATTATTATTATTATTATTATTATTATTATTATTTTAATCGTGTGCTATTTTTCCGGTTAGTTAACTGTTATTTTTGCCACCATTGTGGGAGAGTTTATATTACTAAAACATAACCTTTTTGATAACTACATTATCTATTGTAATCAATCATTGGAGATATTTTAATTTCATATAATTGTTATAACATTCCCTATCACCACAAAAATTGTACATATGTGACAAATAAGGATTTCATAAATAAATTGTCATTGTGGCGACTGTAGTACAATTGATATTAGTAAATATAAATTTTTGATGAAAGGAAAAATTTTCAGTGACTGGGTTAGTGGATTATTCTCTCCTATGTGCTGTCTCCCTTCAGGGCGTGAGCGATCATAACTCTCTATAACTTCCTTTGTAGATCTTAGTAATTTTAGTCTTTTTACCATCCCAGACTTTATTCGAAATGAAATCAAGGCAAATGCCTTAAATTGTAAGAACGGTCAATGGCTTGTGATTTCGTTCATCTGAATCTCTTGAATTCGATATTGCCACGATGAATCGGGAAAAAAGTTACTCTTTTTAAATTATACACTTTCTTCTGTTATTGCTTTTACCGCTTTCTATTTTATTTAAATCAACCCGGAGGATAATTATATCTCTTCCCTACCCTGCATCAGGTTAGTTCGAGGACGTTCACCAAGGAAAAAAATCATTTATCATTTAATGAAATTGAAGATCTCTCTATAGTTATCTTCAATTGACAGCGAAGTCGCCAAACGTTCGTAAAAAAAAAAAAGAAATAATAAAAGATAAATAGTAATGTAAATGAACAACTATTTTCTGAAGTTCACAGATGAAATTATTGCACGAATTAATCTGACTAATTGTCTCTTTAGTTAATCCTGATATGTATCGGAAAATCATAACCCGAGAAAAGGATAGCAGATCGTGTATGAGAAAAGGTGTTATCCACCTTACGATGCAGTCAACATGCTAGAAAAATAAATACACTACAGCGGCCAACTATCCAACTTCGACACTGCAAGGCCCCAGATGCCAATCGTCGCTCAACGTCGTCACGACCCAACTACAAGCCTACCTCGTCACCAATGCCGTCACCTCGGCAAATCCAACGCTGCAAGCAAGCGACTCCGACTCTGAAATAGCTATTACGACTTCGCAAGTATGCAACCCACTCGGACTACTACCGTTTCGTAGAACACTTGCCAACCAGCTACACCAGTTTCGTCTCCTCGGCATACGTGACTCGCTACAAGTATTCATTTTCAGTCGTCACCGCGACCCCGTTTCATAGAGCAGACCTACCGACTACGCTAATCCCTCGCTAAGACCTACAGGCTTTATTTGCTCGAAGACATTTTAATCATTAATCTGAGAAAGCGAATATATACAGCTGATAGTGTAGCTATTTCGAAACGAGGTTAGCGCCATGCATGACATCTATATGACGTATTGATCTAATGAGGCTATTTAAGAACATGACTGCAATTTTTAGATTAATGTTTTTGATTTTGTACCCCTAACAAAGTCTACTCTGTACTCCACTTCTCTATCTCCTATACTAAATTTATTATACCTGATCCATACACCGAAATATTTGAAATGCTTAGTATTAAATAATTCTACATCCTAAACTTTTTATGATGGATTCAGGGTAGATACCCTCACTGCTTTCATTCCAATTCCAGATAAATCATATTTCTTGGAACACTTGTTAGAAGGCGTTGACTTTTGGTTTAAGATCTATGACTTGTACTGGAGTTATAACCCACTAACATTTATGTATCCAAAAATACTCGTAAAAATGAGAAACAGCAAGATGTCGGAACAACAAAACGAGTATTATTTATATGTGGTGTTGGAGAAACGAGAGACACTAATACTAAGTAAAAATGTGAGTTTGATGTCAAATGTAGATCAAATATAGACCGGGATCCGACAGAAGAATAAAATAAAGAATAAGTAAAGTGTATACATGTATACAGTCTTTCTCGTATTTTTTTTATATAGATGTGTGTAATGAGTGTCTAGATAATTTAATTAGAAAAATACAAGTGCCTAGGGTTTTCTTACCTCGAATTTTTGATGAGTGCTAAAAGATAAATGTTAATATTATGGCCTGAAAAGATTAAATTAACGACGTGTCCGTGTGAACTACTTGTCCGATAGTGAGAATATCACGTGTTTGTGTGTGTAGAGGAGAAAAGTGGGATCGATTCTCATTGGTTTAGAATGAGTCAATTAATGATAATTATAATTGTTATAATTATTTTATTACAATTATTTTAGACACTATAATTAGTTTTTATTTATTTTTTATGGACACAAAACCGTAACTGTATAATTATTTTTTATTTATGCATTTCTTTATGGACCCGTCAGGCTTTTCGCTAGACTTGAATATTCGCGTCAAGAAAATAAGCTGGATTATTACCAATCTAGCCGACTGGTCAGGTTCGAATTTGCAAGCACTTCAATCGATTTTTCCATTAAAAAGGACCCTTCACCCTGGAAGATCCATTATTTTGATGCCAAAATTTGAATTTGCTAACCATTGCTTTGCAGGAGGCGCCTAAAACCTGCCTTATCAGTATGACATACAAGAAGGGAAAGTGAATGACGAGAAGTTACTTGCAACAGAAATCAGTAAGAAAGTATTTTTATGTTTTTATTTTTATATATTTCGTGTCGAGACAGGAAACGATATTGAAGCGATTATTCATTGAGAATAAAATCAACGACAAACAGTAAAATAAATGAAACACTGAAGTTATTTCAATTGTTTTCTTATTTTAAATGTACAGAACCAGTGTTTTTTCTCATCTGTTAAAGACTGACTATTTGCCATAAAATGAATTTGAAATATCATAACACTAAATAAACAATGCGTTGAAATTAGTAGTCTCTAAGTTTTGTTTGGTATATTTCATCTGTCCAATAGGAACGATACAATTCACAGTTTGTTTTCTGTAGTTGCTGGATTTTAAGGCAGTATTTTTATTTTTGGTCCCGCTCTAATTTTTATCGCGTAATCACCGGTACGCCGATTTGATTATGTTCCTGTTAAACAGGTGAAAAAGATGTTAACCGATTATCAAAACGAATTCTCGATAATAGTAGTCGAAGTAATAATGACATAATGATACTTTTCATGTAAATGTCTGTAAGGCCGAAGTGTGTATCAGTCGAAACATGACGATCAAAAAAATTGTGGAAAAATTCTAAATGTCTGAAATGAAATATTGTCACTATTCTTTGAGCATAAATATTCACCTGGTGTATTCTCCAGCCTTCTTCAAAGTGTAATAATCTTTTCCAACCTGTATAAATATGTATTCCGCGTAATCCAGTCATAAAGTTGCTGTTCTTGAGTTGCTATGAGTTCATGCATCAAAATATCGAGCAGTCACGGAGGCTGAAAAATTGTCAATGCCATCAGTACTAATCTCATGCGCTTATACAAATCGATTATTTCATCCACATCAGACTGTTCTAGTTTCTCAGGTAAATAGCCTTGCACTACATCACGAAAATTATCTTGAAACACATTAGACGTTCTGCTCTCAAGTGTTCCTTCAATATCTAGAAACTCGGCTTCATTCTCCACAGAGGCAAACTCCTCTTCCATGCCGAAAGTAATCTCTCTCTTATCTGCCTCTGCTACATCAGCTGAGTCAGATAGCTGAGAATTCAATTGGTCAGCATCTACTGGAAACACAACATCTATAAGTATGCTCATCGCATGTACAAATAAGTGTGCTCGTAAAGCTCTTGAGACAGCCTTTCCGGAAAGAAAGTATGATACTGAGCTTTAAACCCAGCACTATTTATAAGATTTTTTTCCTTACCGGAAGAAGTTTTCTTATGAAGAACTCATTGAAACAGGCGTGAACCTAATTTCCTGTTCTAGAAAAGATTGTGCAAACGTATTTATATATAACTTAATGCATTGATGTGAATCATTTGCAGATAACAAAAGAAAGAACTTCATTCCATTTCTATTAAGTACATATTTGCTACTAAACGTCTAGTAGCGTCCAAGGATGTAATGTCCTCCTACATACACGAAAAAACCCAGCGATTAGGAATACAAGAGCAATATGGATATTCAGATTTCTTAATCTTGTATTGCAGAACAGCATCCCTCTTAGGACCCGAACAACACAAAACAAATATGTCGGTAGCATAAATAATACAAGATGAAACACTTTCATCGGCAACATTCAAGAAGAAAAGTTAAAATGTTAGCCTTAAACAAAATTCTTGTATTTCTTAACATTCACTTTTATTTGTTCACACTTGATTGGTTGTTCATGTCACTGATCCAGAACAGTCCAAATAAAGTCCACGTTCAAATAAGTCTCTGTCTCTATCTCTATCTCTGTCTCTGCCTCTGTCTCTTGAAAGCTATTAGCTGATACTATTTGATCTACAAGAATATGAAGCAATTACAGATTATGTTCTCAATCGGGAAACATAACCTCAACTACTAAACATTAGAAATTTATGTCATAACGTTCGAATAAATCGTAAGGCACATTCGAAATATACTCTGCATGAAAACCACTTCCAAGTGTAAACTACTCAAGTGGCTAAGAACCATGTTTCATTTTATAGCACCTGGTTTTTTCCAAAGAAATTGGTGCTCAGAAAAACGTCCGTAAAAGAAATTCCCCGAGGTGGATGAGAGAGAAGTTTTTATTTTCTTTCAGGATATCAAATTCCGCCCCCAATGGTATAAAACATGTCTTGGTAATATTTTTCCGAGTACACCTTATATTGACTCTAAATTCCTTTTTATCAGCAGTAGATGACAACACTTCGGACTGATTGAAAAGAAGAGGTGGGTATTTATTTTTTTAACGCACTCTTACAGAACCGCCAGTAATCACGAGAACAGCGACTTGCCCATATTGATGACACAGTTGCAATTATTACGAACGGATACAAAAAGACGTCTGTTATGATTTGATGTACCACGCTGGTATAGCCAGAAGAAGTGATTTCTGTGGGCTATAGCGGCTGAACAGACAAGAGTGAGCCAAGAAGATGATTGTGGTTTTACTTGGTATTTTCGAGATGGCACGAAAACATCGATACCGGCTTTTATCCAAGAAGTAAGCTAGATGGCGCAATTTTCAATGGAAAGATTTTAGATTTCCCTCCAAAGGGTGTGGAGAATAAAATCGTAAATCAGTGCGATGGTAACAAAATGATTCCCTGTGAATAGGAGGTTCTTGTCTAATAGACAAGTAAAAAGAAATTTCTACAGACATTACAGCATGATCCGACTGTGCAACTGAAAAATTCAATGTATGGGTACCGGCAAGTTAAGTATTATTAGAATGATGAAGTCACTTGACATGATGAGCATGAAATCATCAAGTCTCAAAGATATTTGCGGATGAATATACAGAAGGAACCATTTCTATATTGTCAGATATTTTATCTAAAATGCTAGTCCCGAGAAAAAAAGGAACGATAATTAAAGAAGAAATAACTAGCTGAGGTTAATAGTGAAAGTCGTACGCACATATAAGAATAATCCGAAGACTCAAGAGACAATTGACATGCGATTGGGAGAGTTTCCCGGACATAGGTACTGTAGCCTTGTATATGCAGTCTGGAATCCTTTCGATACAGAGGAAGATAGTCTGGAACAGAGAATGGTAGAAGTTGAAGAGGTTAAGTTAGCGCGCTATAATTTTACAGACCAACTGTAAAATGAAACATTTTCAAAATCGAAAGGATTTTGTAGTGTAATCCCTCCTTTTTTATGTAGACTAAACATAAAGTAAAAAATAAATAAAAATATCTAGTTATGAATAAAATTATATTGCTTTGTTGGCGAGGTTTATATGTTTAATTTATGTGTACATTACAAAATTAAACTTTCCTAATGATATCTGATTTTTTTTTAATTTTCAAAGCAAAATACAAATGTATCAAATAAAGGATAATTATATTAACACTGATCAAATTTAAGCGAGAAAATAGAAAAGAACAAACAAAAAATATTAATATTTTTCTATTAATTTAATAAACGATTCTCTGCTCTTTCACAGAACATAAAAATTGACTAACACAATCACAAACATAAAATTCACAAAAATAATATGAAACATAGAAAATATCTATCTGGCGATCTGAATCGAATGACCTTGACTTTTTACGTCGATAATGATTTAAATTATTGGCGTTGAAACACACACACCATACAGATATACACAAATACATTCACACATACACGAAAATACGCACGCATAAATACACACATAAACCCACACTGAGATTTACGCATTTGTAGGACATTATTATTATAAGTAAATAAATAATAAAATAATAATAATAATGAAAATTATAAATAAAATAAAACAATAACATTGAAACTTTGTTTAAAATAAATTAAATAAAAAATAAAAATAATAAAAACTCCCCCAGGATGCAACAAAAACTGTTCCTGTCAAAAATACAGACATCCTGCCAAAAGACGTTAAATTCAATCTATTGGTCACGAACCTTCATACGGGCAACACGTGTTCGACGTCTCTCTGTGATATGGCATATAATTATACGAAGTAAATTCTTCCTATCATTACATGTACCATGAAACAATTGTAACCTAAAAAAATACACATATCAATACACACAAAAATATAAATAAATTCTATGAAGTTAACACTATTCTGTACGTTCTATTTCCTGTCAACACTATTCTGTACGTTCTATTTGCTGCATGCATCTATCTCCGTGAAAACGAGGCTAATTTCTGATGCTATGATGTGAGTGACCCACAAACACACATTTGTAAGCTTTACGAAAACAAATTTCCCTGTATATAAACTGAAATCACTTCATTTTTTATTTTATGTGTGTGTCCGTGTGTGACGTCGTCCCCTGGTCGCAGCGCCAACCGTGACGTTCTATCCTAGTCTACCACGGCACCAACTGTGACGTCCCTAAACAGCACCAATTGTGACGTCCTCGCCGCGGCGCTAGCCGTTCGCTGCTCCGTTCGGGTGTCGCTGCTCCAAATGTGACGTTCTAACCTTTTGGTGATTCGGGTGGGAATCTGGTTAGATTTGATATCAGCCTCGTCGTTCCCAACTCGCTTCCAACGCCTGGTTACCGAAGTAACTACTTTGATTCCCAGTCTGCCTACCCACGTTGTGAATTGATCTGAGGCAGACGAGATCAAACAGTGGTTGGGGCCGTCCTGCAAACCGAGTTCAACGGGGGTGATACCACACAAATATGCATAAAAGACAATAAAATGAAAACTCAAAAGTTCAAAGTATCAAAGAAAAAGGTAACAAACTTTATGTCTAGTTGTTCGATACATAGGACTGCATCTATCTCCCGACCCGTTCTATGGATTGTGACACGTCGTTTTCCGCTAGGCAAGTTTTAACACTTCAAGTTGTCTGCTCTCTAAGAAATTGGTGTTTCGGTGGGTCTTTGGACGAAAGTCAAAAAAAAACTTATTTCGGTGATCTGGATCTATGTCGCTCTTCAAAATAATTGTTCTTGGTTTGAAGAGGGGTCCGGAATGTGCGTGAATCTTGGTCAGCTATCTGCGAGGCTTGCTTTAACCGGAGACTGACTCTGGGAACTGCTGGAACACAACTCAACTCTGCTCGTTGTGGCTTCGTTTATATGGGTGCAGACCCAAACCGGGGTGAGTTTGTCGGCGCCGGAGGGGTTCCTCGATAATTCTAAATATATATCCACCTCTCTGGTTAGGAATTTCCACCTTTTTCCATTTTTGGGAACCTTTCCTCACTCTCACCTTCTCATCATACTTCAGAGGGGCGTGAACTGCCCTCCCCACATCTTCGTAGCAACCTCTCTTACTCATCCTCCAGATGGGCTGCAACAGCCTCCCTCGTGCGTCACGTGATCACCACTCGACCAATGATGTCTTAGTCGGGCGTGGACGAATCCGCGGCTTTGTTTCAGGAAGAGAAAAAAAAAATATCTTGCTTAACTAAAAAAACATTATCTCTTCTCTTTCCGTTATCATTTCTCTGTTCGCGAACGGGACAATATGACAATGGCGGTCATAACTCTTGTTCTACACGTGGTTTACGTCAGGTATTTTATCGCTAATTATCAGAATGGGTGGTCTTCTTAACACCGTCTCAAAAAGAAACATCTCCAAAGTTCCAGTCAGTCTGTCGCCTCGAAGAAAGAAAAAAAAAAACATTTCTAGGCTCCCATTCATTTTCCTTCGGTACATATTTCTGATAACATAATTTTATATCTGTCCAAAGTCCCTTTAGTTGCCTGTTTTTCGTCACTTATCGAAATAACATTTTCATTTGAATTTTTTTTCTTTGGCCAGCCGGTCTGTAGTTGATAATAAGATGTCTTCCCGTACCAATAGTTTGTTTTCATATCCTTAGATAACACAGCCGATGCCAAAATATATCTGATTCTTTCCTTCTTTCCCTTTCTTTTTACTCAGAATTTCCCTGTCATTGTAATGACACTCTTTCGCCATTTGTTACTTATCAAAATATCCTTTTATCCATTGTCTCTTAGCCGTGTGTGTGTTCTTGCTTATCAAATGCCTGT
Source organism: Acanthosepion lycidas (assembly GCA_963932145.1). Lineage (NCBI taxonomy): Eukaryota > Metazoa > Mollusca > Cephalopoda > Sepiida > Sepiidae > Acanthosepion > Acanthosepion lycidas. The sequence continues at coordinate 137,621,337 of OZ010577.1, forward strand.
TCTTTTCCTCTTTTCTTTCTTTCCCCTTTCTGCCTCGTTAAATGGTGCCACACGTGTATATGCCTGCTTGTGTTTATGTGTGAGTGTCAGTCACCGTCAGGCAATCTAGTCATTATTTGAACCAGTATCTTCATCTTTATGGCTTTGATCACAATATTTTATCCAATGCATTACCCGGATTTTCTATTGTTGAATGAGTTTTCGAGAAGAACTATTGTCATTATTCCACGACATAATCCAAATAATATCCTTATTTTTGTTATTTCAATTACTAATTTCGACTTTCTCAACGTACACCCCAATCTGAACTTTCAAGCGTGGAATCAATAGTTACGTGTCCTCCATATTTTCATAATCTTAACTTCTTACATCCCACTTTCACATTTTCATATCACAAACCTTATTTAGTAATCCTATACCTTGAGTGGCTCTTGAGTTTTCTAATGGCTGAATTTTCGTAAAAATATATTTTGACACACTATACTGTTCGTTTTGATCACGACTCAAGGATTATCAATTACGAAAACTTCGTAAAACACCAAATAGCACATCGGTCTAAAGCGACTGAAAAAGATTTCGATGTATAAAGCCAGCGCTGATTTCGCTTGGTGGTCATTTTTCACGGGCAAACACGAGAGACACACCTGCATTTCAGTGACCTGGGTGAAAACACAGATACACACATGATAAACGAATTGAGAAAAGATCGCTGGGATGCCTATTACTTTAACGGTGGCAACCAGAATCTCCAAATCATCACTCCTGCAGTGGAGTGTTTTGATTTGGAGTAGCTAATCGAGATTTTATTCAACCGGTTTTTTGATTTTTTATATTCATATAAGCCCGTTGTTAGAGTTATCAGCAGTGGTGTGCATTTCATTGAAGGAGTTCTTTTTCCAGCCTGACTTCGGAAGTTTCATTCGGACATAAGAGACAAAAGTTTACCACGGCCATAGAGAGGAATTATGCAATCTTTGACAGGAATTATGCAGTCTTGTCTATGGTACACAATGTATATAAGGGGTCCATACTAGTCTTCAATCCCAATATCGTAAGATTTTGGGAAACCCGCGAGACGACACACTGGTACCATCCGAGGAGTGAAAAGAAAGCCGAATGACTCGTATTACTCAACAAAGCTAACGGAACTAACGACTCGCGACTGAGAGATAAAACAGAAGAGGCAGAGCTCGAACACGGGGAGGCGTGGTGTGTGAGTTGAGAAGTAATAGGGATATTGCTAGACGTGTCAATGATAAAGGGTTAACAAGCAGTGGGTTGCACTACTACCAAGGCGAAATTTGCTACAACGAAGAGTTAATTCAATTTAATTTAATGCCATGTGCTTGCCATGCAAATCGGATACAACCATGTCTAATTCTTGTCTCATAAGAAATGGATACATGCGTCTCTATATCAACAAGACGATTATTATCCACACTACTATGTTATCCACCACTTTAACTCTTCGTCTTTTTATGGATGCATTGAACTACAAAATACTATTCACATCATCATCATCATCATCATCATCAATCCCATGACCTATTGCGGTTGTAGGGCGTTTGTGCAACTCAGCACATAACCAGTTCCCTCCATATGTATTAGTTTGGATTCAGACAGTATATAAAACACGGCGACAGCATTCGCTTTCGTTCTTGACTTTTTGAAGAAAAACCAACAACTGCAATTTATACCAATAGAAGCAATTTTCATGATGAAAAATATTTCTTCTCAATGTAAAACTGTGTGTGCCACCGTATCACTACAGCAGGAGACAGTCAAATTTGTGTGCGTCGTATTAACCAAACCTCCTCAGAGAAATCCATGATACATTAAAGGTGAAAATAATACACAGAATTTCATTCGCTGAGAGGAAAACGCTGCAAGAATTTTCAGGGACAGAAAACTTTATCAGAAAACTTTTATCAGACGCCTCCACGTCCTTTCCAGTACGCAGCTTGGCGATCGCATCCTGTAGCGCGTATCTCTAAAACGTTGTCACAGCAGTGGCAAATGTTTTTAACCTCCATACGAATCCCTTTGGAAACTTGGCTGATATGGCGTACAAGTTAATGGATGCCTCGTCATCGGATCAGCTAGTCTCAAGCGAATAGTTTTAGGACGGTGATGATGAGGCCTAAATATGTGCTGAAAAATAATGACGGATAACATAGAATCGTTAATGTCGTAGATGAAATAAATTAAAGTCGCTTTCATCTTAGTCCTTCCAGAAGCAGATGACGGTTTAGAGAAAAATCAAGCACACGTTGGGATATTTGCTAGTACCCCAATAGGTGCACCATTCTATACTTAGCTTTTTCATTGGATGAACTGAAGAGTCCGGAACAGCTTACACTATATGCAGGGAACGCCTCCATTATCAACACTTATGGACATAAATGTTTAACGTTGGACTAAGGTTTACGGCAAGACTTGTCATGGACCTTTGTCATAGCAGGCAACCACAGTAATAGTAGGTGATGATTTCCTACACTACTATAATCTGCTGATAGATTTTTAAAAAGGCACAATTAAGTGACACGCTCATTCATATAAAGTCTGTTGTTTCAAAGCAGCGATATTTCTCAGCACAAAAGTTCGATATAGTCGAATCAAAACCATTGCTTTTTACGTCCTCACCAACTTGGTCCTGATAAGCTTCGAATGACAAAACAAGAATTTCGATATTTAGTGAATCTTGTAATAATTCGTTCTTTCGACAGAAGTTGATCCTCACTTAAATTTTATTGAATGATCATACCGAAATTTAGATAAAATGAAATGATCATACCTAAAATTAGATGAAATGAATTTCCAATTCTAAAGGAAAAAAGAAAACTTGCAACATAGCGCTATACGGATCAGAGTTGTTGGCATTCATTTTGGCTAAAGAAAATTTGTCCAATGTTAATAATCATATTTTAACTAATCATGGTGTAGAACTGTCCTTCGTAGTAAATGCCTCAAGTTTTGCCATTAGTTCAGTATTGCAGTAGCATTCATTGGATGAATGGTTACTTATGTCCGTTTTATCCAAGAAACTGTCGGAAACCTGATATAATTTCTTTGAACGAAAACTGACTTCTCCGACATACTTTGAAAGAAGACCTTTCCATGTCCTCACTGACCATACGCCTTTGATCTGAGCAATAAAGCAAAATCTGATAGCTGCTCGCATTGCTCGATATTATCAATCAATTTAAGACTAACATTCGATATATAAAATATTTCCAGTTCACTGAAGCACAAAGACACGAACAGTTTCAAGATAGATATATACCCCGGTTCAATACGCGGAAACAGAGAAAATACGTCCCGGGGCTGAAAAAAATGGCGAAAAGAACTGAAACAGACCCTGGAAGCCAGACAACAAAAGGAAATTGCGTGAATCGGGCGGCTAGAGCGTCATCATCTGTTTATTCTTTCCCAAGCTAAAAAAAGTAAATGCTCCAACGCTCATGACTAGATTACTGAATAGCAATCCTTCCAAGTTGATCAAGCTTGAAAAAGGGTCTTACTCCCATTCAGCAAACACCAATCTTTACTCATCTCCTGTCTCATACTTTACAGTAATCCCCAAAATCAATCAACTTCTAATTACTTCCCCATTAAAATACAATTACCGAGATAATTCTACAGAAAAAGAGAAAAGTTAAACAGTTATACAATTTTGAAGAGACAACTATCACGTCTTCACGCCGAAAAGCTCTCACACATCACAGGAAGCGAAATGATCTTACATTTCTGCTGACTATTAAAAAAGTTGGAGACAATGACGTTGAGAATGCCATGAACTTTGCGAAAGATTTCACATTGTGGACAGGACTGTTTCGGAGCCCCATAGATATGGGACTTTACAGAGAAGGCGAGAAAAATTTCAATATGTCGCCCCGCTGGATACATATGAAAGCCAAAAAACAAAAAACTTTTGTTTAGAATGGGTCGACATTCCCGTTCTCCTTTCCCTGTAAAAAAACAGAAATTACTGTTAACTATAAAGAAAGTGGAAGGAAAATAGATTAAAGAATCAAGAAATTTCTAAAAAAAAAAACAAAAAAAAACAGCAACAACAAAGAATGCCAACGGCGACAATGATTGCTTCGAGAGAATGGTGCAGGTGGTCATTAGGGACTTCACTTGACACACCTCCACTGATTATAATATGCAACGGTGAAACATAATTTAAACCAATGTTATTCAGGGATATTTTTGATTTTCGTTCATTCGTCTCTACATAAAAATATAAAGCATATAATCTTCTGGGACATCACGACAAAACCATAATAACTGGAATAGAACAATGTTCACTAGTACAGGTGATATCTTTAGTTCAGAGGTTTAACTCTAATCGGATTGACAATGACATTTTGTTAGCGTGTTTGAATGTCCAAGGGCTTACGTCGGAATCTCGCATGATGTGACTTGTTCGCGATTTTTAACGCTTCGCAGTGTATGTATGCTGTGTTCAAGAAACCTGTCTTATTACATGCAAATATGAGGACATCCAGTCAAACCTTAATAAACGTATCCACAAAAAATGTATGTCAGAAGGACAGTTTTTCTCTTGAAACCGTTATTGCTGTACATTCCCTCTTTTTGCGGATACCTTTTGTCAAATTGTTCTTGTAAATATACAATCAAATAAATAGTGTTTAACATTTTGTTACCAAACAAAAAAGTTAAACCTTATTTATTAGATTGTATATTTTGTTCTTGAGAACAAGAAAATGTATAATTCCAGATTCTCTCAACCTATTTTAGTGAAATTTCTTCGATAGTTTACATTTTTGCCAATTGATGTATCAAAAACTGTTTTCATAGTTATTTCTTTATAATATGGTAAATAATTAATATCGCATCGCAGCTGTTCTACATATTTTTATACTCTTATAATATAAAATGATTCTTGTAAATAAAAAATCTAATTAAATAGTGCTTAACATTTTTGTTGTGAATTCTCAAGAAAAACATTTAGAAATCTAGTTTCATATGTATGGGTTTTATTCAAATAATAAAAAATAAATTTTTAAAACAATAAACATTAGTCAGAAAATAAACAGTAATTGCGGTGGCAAGAGAAAAAAAAACGTCCTTTCGACACCGTTTTTATTTGTTGTCTATTTTGTTTTGTTTTGTTTTTTGTTTTTTTTTTCTGCAAGTACGTTTATTAAATTTTGCTCTGTCGAGGAGGTTTATTTTCTTCTCAGCATATTTTGATGGCCGATCGAAAGATGTTTATTGCTGGTAAACCGTTCTTGGAAAGCGACCTGTGTCCTGTCTTCACAGATCTGTCAAACAGACCCTGTATCCTTGATGTTATCATAAAGAGTAAAACGCTTTATCACAGTTTACGCGCCCAATAACAAAAGGATGTCCGACTTGGGACGGATCCGTCCCTTCCTGACAATGTCTAGGATGGTAGTTAAGCGGGTGATGAGGAGAATGATGTCCTTGATCCTGTTATAGATCTACCAGGAATAGACAGATTACTAACAACCTCGATATGAAGCTATTTCAAAATATTATCGAGAGGCTTGATCTTGTTGATAAGTTTAGAAATGGGCATACCCGTCGTGTAATATGGAATTAGAATAACACGGGTAATTCTGATTCGGTGTTGCATTCTAGCTACATCGATCTGGTTTTAGTTAAGAGTGTCTAAATCGAGTTCTTAAACTCTTCAGTTTTCACAATATTGTATAAACGGACCAAAGACTTGTGCGGGTTCGTGTAAATTTAGAAAAGCTGGAGATTAGTTTGACTCGATACCGGGAAATCACCACATCGTTGTTCGGTGAGAAAGATTTTCAGAAACAGTTTGCACTAGCACTAAAGCAGCGGAGCTTTGTTAGGAATAAGTTGTAGGGCGGTTTCAAGTTTTAGATGAGGCCGTTTGCTACTGACATCAGTTGATGACTCAACAGAGAATAGCAGAACCAACGGCATGCGAAAAATAAAATAAAAAAGGCGATCAGATCAGAAGATGGTGGGGAAGTATCCATAGTTAGGGTGGAGCTGGCCTCCTTGCTTATTAAGAAGGACCTCATGTAGTTCGTGCCCAGTTAAAAGGAATACCTACCGTGCCAATGAATATGGTCATTGAATTGCTATCATAGACACGTCGACATATCGCCAGCATCACATTGCCAGAACGAAAAGCGATTACAAACGAAGACTTATGCGTGACATTTCGAAGTTACTTTCAGGACATTTTACCAGGAATCTTGGCCTGAGCACTGCTCATTTTGATACATATTTTTGCCGACTTTCCTCGTCTCGAGGTTACTAAAGTGGTTCGGTGCAAGGGACCCAATATAGAGGATGAGATTTTGGGAGAAACGAAATTTGTCGGCAAGTACAAGATTCCAGGTACAGATGGACTTCCCTTCGAAGTGAACTTGAGGAAACTGCACATTTATTTATTTCTAGCATCGAACAATCAGTTTGAAAAGTGAGACTATTTCCCAACGCTTCACCAGAGATATGATTAAGTTGTTGCGCAGAGATATTCCCGGAAGAGATGGGATAAGTAATTCTGGTTCTTTAACAATCTTGGATTAAGAGTAAAATATTTTAACCAAGGTTTGTTTTAAGTAGCCATTTGCTAGTTGTACTACCTATTCTGATTGTCCCCGAACAAACTTTGTTGTAAAGAGTGTGACAATTTAGGACAATCATCATTTGCTACATTTTATCGTAGAAAAAATCAACATTGAAGCCCCACTGATCATTTTAAATAAGTCATTCGACAGGGTTGGCCATCGTTTTCTGAATCCGTTTCAGATTTTGGTCCGGATTTTAGCCCTGGATTCAACTCTTGTATGCGTCGAATTATGAAAAGAAAATGCTAAGAAAGCTTTTTCCGGATTTGAGAAGTATGCACTCGGACGAGGGGAGTGATTGTCGTATATCTCGATACGAGTGCTCCCTCTATTGCAAGTGTCGTTCCGCTTCGAAGATCCTCTTTCAAGTTAAGGTTTGCCTCTCCGACACTCAGCTTCTATCGAGGAAGCCATTATCTCTTGTCTTAGTGAGTTTGGGGCCGTGCAAGAGGATTTTATTACCGAGCTCGATTTGACGAACAGGAATATAGCTCTCTATGGCCGTATGCGCCATGGAAGTGACTCAATGACGAGGATTAGGGTTCACTTGGCTCGTGTTGGGTCAAAAAGCTCTGTTCAGTGGGTCTATCAGAATGCGAGTACTGTAGCGATTGAGATGAGTCCATTCGACATGACTCATTTTACTGCAACCTCGTACGCCTGCTGCGCAAGCAAGTTAAAGACTACATGGTTCGCGTACTGAACAGAATATTATTTGTCATGGGGGACTAGTTCCGTTTATAGCAACGTGGTATCGATACTTGCCAAAAACGTACACGATGTTTTCATGTTTTCTCGGCGTTTTCAGAGTAATGATATAAACGGCAGGACAGAATGAGTTTCTTGGGATTCTCGTTCTCTTCTTCCCAACTAATTTTGTTCTTTAAGAATCAGTTCAAAGCCAAAATTAGGAAGAAAAGGAAGCAGCTCCCTTCAGTGAAAATTGGCGAAAGATGGGTGTCTGTTGCATGATAATGTTGAGTGAATAGTGTTGAGTGAATAGTGTTGACTTTCATCCCAGTCTGCGGTTAGTTACTGTAGGTTTTTATCTTAATTAGCCTATAAATTTTTAACTTTGCTAGAGAATGTCAGCTCATCGGCTTTTTATTTTTTGTCTCTCCTTTCTTGACTTTCTTCAACGCTTTCCCATTACGTGACAGAGATTTCAATTCTTTAGTAGGTACGGTATTCCTTTCCTATTATTTTTCGTTTTGTCCGAATTTAATATTGTTGTTGAATGAGTATGTGTTTCTATGAGTGATTCATTTTTATTATTTAATCTCCCACTACTATTTTAGGTCAACTCTTAGGTTAACTGTTTGTTTTTGCAAGTTAGCTTGTTGGGTTATAATACTAATAATTTTTTGTAAATAAATTTTATTCATTGTAAATAAAAATTGGGCATTTTTTTAATTGTATGAAATGGCTATTTTTCTCTCTCCTCACATTGTACATGGGACTAGTTAGGACTTCATATAGAAATTTTGGCATTATAATGATTATAGTATGAACGTGTGTTGTAAATGTAAATTTTTGGGTGAAATAAAATTATTTCGACCGAATGGTTCAGTGATTGTGATTAACTCGGTTAAATGCTAGAACAATGGTGACTAGCTTTATACTTTCTCGTTCTAGGCCTTTGTGTCAAATGTCTTGTATGACTTAAAAAAAAATAAAACTCTATTGTCTGATGATCGCTTAAACCGTGAAACTGACAGTCATATATATATATATATATATATATATATATATATATTTGGTTGGATTGATGTGAGTTTGTGACCCTGGGTTTCACGCTTTTGCGATCGTCTCTGATATTGAGCGATTTCTAATAATTACCGCGCATATAATATATAAATAATTATATATATATTTATTTATATTTATATACATACACTTTTCACATATATATATATATGTGTGTGTGTGTGTGTGTGTGTGTGCATACGTCCAAAGCATCCACCACGAAATACATTTGTCAAAGAACATAACCCGATAAAGCTCTTCCGAAAAAAAGTGTATAATGGTCAGTAAGGGAAAGAAAAAGAATAAAGAAAAACGTTAAAAAAAAGAAGAGTGTAAAGAAAAATTTAGAAAAAAAAAATGTTAAAGAAGATTGCTCATTAATTTCTCGCTATTCCGAATAAAAAAGGAAATTCTAAAATTTATGCGGTCAAAAATTCGAAGGCGGCTTCTGGCTAAACAAAGACGGAAAATTTAAAAAAAAATTAACAGAAAACTGTATTTTGAAATCAACAAAGTTGAGCATACAATTCAAAATGGGATATTTATATGATCCACTTCATTTTTTATTGTTTTGCCGTAAATCAATGTTAATGCGATTTTCAAGGTCAATATTAAATATGATAAAAACTCAAAGAGACAATTTATGCGAAATATATTCAATTCAGTTGTACAAAAGCTCACCTGAATATTTCACGTTTTCAGTTCATTTCAGTCCTATCCTAGCCAAATATGATAACTTCTCTAAAAATTACAGGAATATTGACTAAGAAATAAATGCTTAATTTTTGTTTTTGGATTTTTTAAAAACTTAATCAAACCCAATCTTCAGAAGACATTGAATAATGGCTGTGACTTCAGGAATATAAGGAATTGGGTAATGATATGTTTAGTTACCGAATTTAGCACTCGGTAATTTCCACAAATACTACATCTGTCTCCACTTTTAGGAATCATGTGCAAGGTATAAGCCAGTTACTGTTTGGGGAACCGATGATATCAACATCAGGTAAAAATTTTCCTTTGCTTTTTAAAAATAAAATATCTAGAGACAATCGCCTACGAAAACTGTACTGTGAAACCACACACAACAATGCAATGTATAATTCCATAAGGTAACGATTCCTTGTAGAACAATAGGTTAGTGATCTCAGTGAAATCACCCAAAATATAGGATTTTTCAGTATTAGCTACTTAAAATACACTACAAATTGATCCTGAAATCTTTACATACGTCTTCGAATTTACAAGACAGCAAAAATAATGACGTAATAATGTCGTTTTTTGACGTTAAAAAATACGTCAAAAAACGACATTATTACGTTATTATTTTTGCACCAACCTAATATATCGATCAACAATCCAAATTTGTTTAAAAATCAACCCATAAAATCACTTCTCCCAAGTTGGTAAAAACAAAAAACTAAGTAAAATCAGGTCGTAAGCCTAAATACAGTTTTAGGCACTTCTTACCGTATGTGTATGAACAACAAGTTCACTGATTGAAGAGTCATTTCATCTCGACCTATAGTTCTGTCTATTGCTGTAAAAGAGTCTAAAGAAATCTAGCCCCCGCTATCAATCAAAAAACGAAGTTTTATCCATGACATATGTCAGGTGACAATTCTCCTGTGCCCACGCACCCAGCCGCCCCAGTGGTTCCCCTACACCCCAGGGAAGGCATCTATTCGCGCCATACTTTCCATATAAATAGCATAAAGGTGATGCATACTCTCGGTTGATTTTATGCATTGTCGTCCACTACTTAAAAGCGCCCAGTCTAAGCGTTAGCGGGTCCAGCCTTTTTGATACTATAGCTTGACCTTCAACTGAAGCGGCCAAAGCATCACTGTCACTGCAACGAACACTTGTTACCGGTGTAACAACGGATGTAGACTTGTCAGAAATTTTCACGGCAAGAAATTGGTAAAGTTTGACTTGGATGTCCTACTATAACTGCTGGATTACCACTTATTTCGCTCTCTATACAATTATCTTAAGGAGAAGAACTTCAATTCCCAGGAAGTCTTTAAAAATTACATAAATCCGTTCATCACCCAGGAAGATGCCAATTTCTGTGCGAATGGGACATATATAAACAAGTATCCAAGATCCACACGCTCTTGATGTATACGTATCCAACATTTCTTTAAAATAATTCGTCTGATTTCATATATTTTCGGAGCTCAATGTCTTCTCTACTCAAATCAAGGTTCATATACAATGATGAAGATTTCGGCAAGTATTTTCTGTCAATCAGTTTCTGACAGTAATTTATCTAAACATTATAAACTAATACACGACTTCAATCATTAACCCAATTCCTTTTTTCTTTTAATCTAATTATTTCATAATTATATTAATTTTTCTCTTTTCATTTATCTTCTACTACTACAAATACTAGAAGTCTCGTGAACCCGATAAAGTTTCATTGATGCGAGACCTATTGGCAGTACTACTTCCGTACCTTTTTAAGAAGGATAACTAAAAAGAAATGTCCTAGGATATGACAAAGTCTTTCTGCCATGCTGACGGAGACCTTACTATGGAAGAAGTCCTGACTGAATTAGTAGGAGTTGGAGAATTTGCATTAGTGTCCAAATAAAAAACATAGAAATAAAATTAAGCGACATGATGGAAAGCATTTGATACAAACAGATATAATGCAGAAACACCTTGTCAATATGCTTAAAACATAAATTTTTTTATAGTTAATATACATTATCACCTGTCATGTCCATCAAAAAAAAATGGAAAATAATTATGATGTAAAAAATAATTATAATAAAATTATTATAGTTATTAATTCGCTCATTCTAAGCCAATGAGAATCGATTCCACTTTTCTCCTCTACACATACAAGCATTTGGCATTCTCACTATCGGACAAGCAGTTTCTTTAACACGTGCGTCAACGAAAATTTAATCTCCTTTTCATTTTTCAAGCCATAATAGAAACATTTATCTTTCAGCACTAAACAAAAATTTGAGGTAAGAAAACCCCAGATTTGTATTATAAGTAAATTATCTGAACATTCATTACACACATCTATAAAAAAACATACGAGAAAGACTGTATTCATTTTGCTTATTCTTTATCTTACCTTTCTGTCGGATTCCGATCCATATTTAATCTATATCTGCCCCAAAACTCACAATCTTACCCAGTATTACTGTCTCTCGTTTCAGCAACACCACATAACAACCAGATAATAAATAATATTCGTTTTGTTGTTTTTGCATCCTGATGTTTTTCATTTATATGAATATATATATATATATATATATATATATATATATATATATATATATATATATATATATATATATTAAGCGTTTATAATCATTTACTTACCTATACAACTATGGCATAAGTTTTCAAAACGTGAACATTCAGCTGTGAAAATTCAGATAAATTGCTTGAAAATGGGCGAAAAATATCAGCATATGCTAGGGATAAACCTAAAACACAGAAAGAAGTCAACAGGATGAGATATAGAAGAAATTAAAAGAATTCAAACAGGAGGTAAACGAGACATATAAAACGAAATTAAAGTGTGATTCCTTGATGTCATTCCTTGATGATTTGCAATTTCGCTAACGATTCTTTGAGAATCTTACATTGAAAGTTTTAGACAGCCGCACCACACACACACGCACATATACGTTGACATGTACACACAACACACGCATGAACACATGTATATGTGTGTGTGTGCATGTATGTTTGTGTGCTTATATATATATATATATATATATATATATATATATATATATATATATATATATACATACATACGCTCTATCCCTGACATTGTGCACCTTATTCCATAAATATAGCACACCTTAAAAGTATATTTCTTCATATTTAGCTCCTGATAAACAGTAGAGCACTTTCGCTACAATTATAGCATATTATGAACATAGAAAAAATTAGCCTCGACTACCCGCTAAAAAACATACCCACCCTATCTCCATGGACAAGCTAAAATTAATTGAAAAATAGAAAGAAAAATACAGCTTTAAAACCAATGAATGCCACTCCGCAACAAAAAGAATTAGACAACTTCAATAAAGACTTAACTAACCTAGTCAGAAACATAAAATTCCATAAAAAACAAAATGCACTTCAAGAAAAACTGAAAGAAGATATAACTAAAATAAACAATTGAACAAACGTATTTATCGCAGCAACAAAACTAGAAATTTATATGAACTAAGCTCCCCACCCCCTTACAAACAATAAATTACTCAACGACAACATAACTAAAACATACAAAAAAGCACCACATGTAATAGACCATGATATCAATAAGGAAGCTAAAGCAATCGCCCTAAAATTAGACCGAATAAGTTGCATCGGTAAGGCGCAAGACTTTATTACACTAAAAGACCAGAAATAAAATTTCAAAACCAACCTAATATGCAGACTCATAAACCCAACCAAAAGTGAAGTAGGTAAAATAAGTAAAACAATACTAGAAAGAATTAATTCCGAGCTAAGTAAGAAATTGGGAATAAAACAGCGGAAAAACACAAAAACAACTATAAACTGGTTCCGCAGTATAAAAAAACAAACAATTGCCAATTTATACAATTAGACATAAAGGAATGATATCCGTCTATAACAGAACCCATGCTAGATAAGGCCATCACCTTAGTCCAGGAAAAAATAAAAATAAACACAAATGAAATCAATATCATTAAACACTCCCGTAAATCATTACTATCCGATAATGAAGACGTATGGATAAAGAAAGGAGGGATCTTTGACACTACAATGGGAAGCTTTGACGCTGCAGACTTGCTAAATCATAGGTATATATTTACTACATGAACTAAGCAAAATAATAGAAATAATACAGGACTCTACAGGGACGACGGTCTAATAATCTTAAGAAACTATAACAAACAAAACACGGACAAAACTAGAAAAGCAATAACAAAGGTTTTCAAAAATAACGGATTCTGCATAGACATAAAAATTAAGCTAAACGAAGTAGACCTTTTAGATGTTACCTTCAACCTCAGAAATGGTACATATAAACCATACAGAAAACCCAATGATAGACCACTGTATATACACACATCCTCAGACAATTCTTCCAATGAAACCATATATAACGAAGCTAAAAAAAGACTACGAAACAGCTCTAAAAGATAGTGGATTCCCGTTATAACTCACATACTCACCACAGAGCACAAAAAATCCAACAGGAAGAGAAATATCATATGGTTCAACCCACCGTACAGCAAATACGTAAAAACAAACGTAGGAAAAATATTCTTCGAACTCTTACACAAACACTTCCAGGAATCAAGTACTCGCCATCAAATATTCAACAAAAACACAGTAAAAATCAGCTACATTTACACCTAGAATGTGTCACAAATAATAAAAAAGCACAATAGGAAATCTATCAACAAACCATTCGAACAAACTGTGTAACTGCAGAATAAAGAATGAATATCCCTTAAACGGTAATTGCATACAAAACAACGTAATATACCAAGCCACGCTAAAATCACCACATAAAGAAGAAAAAACATACGTAGGAGTAACTGAAGGACCCTGGAAACAAATAAACTATGCACATAAAACATATTTCACAAATATTAAATACGCGAACGGCAAAATGCTTTCTAAGTATTTCTGGGAAATTAAAAACAAAACGCAAATCACACCAAAAATATCATGGAAAATAAGGAAAAGAACATCAGCCTACAACAATCAATCCAAAACCTGCTAACTTTGCTTGGAGGAAAAAATAGCTATTATTAGCTTCCCAGACCAAAACAAACTATTACATAAACGATCTGAACTCATCTCAAAATGCTGACATAAAAATAAATTTTTACTACGTTACTTAAAATCGAAAACTGAAAAGAATAAAAATAAACAAAATAAAAAGAAAAAACAAGTACAATAAATTAGTCCAATAATAAACAAATTAACATGAAAGTCTATAGCCTCTAAGTGTTGACTCCCATTTTCACTTTTATATTTACATACGCTCTATCCGTAATATTGAGCACTTTATTCCATAAATATAGCACACCTTAAAACTATATATATATATATATATATATATATATATATATATTAACAATTATAACAAAAACATGTTATAAACCGTTACATAAATGCAATCAAGTTTCAACACTGTCGGTGCCTCTTCAGGAGGTGGTGGTCACCTGGAGAATAAACAATTATTTTAAAGTTTAAAACAGCTATGCTCTCACAAGGGAGGGGGGAGGGAAAAAATCCTAAACTGCTAGAAGGAGAGCACAAGTAACCAATCAGATATCGGACCTATGATGAGTTCGAAGATAACTTCCGTGCTAGATTCCTGTTAGCTGTAGAAGTTATTTGGAAACACACTTAATTGTTAACTAAGTGCAAAGCTTATTGTATTCTTTGGTCTTAATTCAACAAGAATGCAAACTATCAAGATGAAAGCAATGAATAAATCTACCGAGGACCTGACAACGCCCCATATCTATATCAGCGGGTAGTGACCATTAGTTCGACACGCTAAAGCCCGACGAGGTGGCAAGGGGGGAAAAGTAGAGAGAAGGGAGAAAGGGGAGAGAAGAAGGAGAGTAGGCCATTAGACTTTGTCACCAACGCGTGAGCTCGTATATATATATATATATATATATATATATATATATATATATATATATATATATGTGTGTGTGTGTGTGTGTGTGTGTGTGTGTATAAAGAAATAACAGTTAGATTAACAATCCAGAGTTCTTTAGCGTTTGTATGTGTATGTGTGTTTATATATATATATATAAACACACATATATATACACATGCATACACATATGCACAAAAATATATGTATATATCTCGACATACACACACGTTTGTGGTACCTCTCTTCTTTTTAATATACACACTTTTCTCTCGTTGGAACCACTATAACCTCTTTCTTTTACATATATATATATATATATATATATATATATATATATATATATATATATATATAAACCGAATAAGCACATAACACAAACAAATATACTGTAAACCCTAAATACACACGTCTACTCATATATATATATATATATATATATATATATATATATATATATATATATATATATGCACGTACATATCCACACATACACAAATATATATACAGAGAAAAATTATATACACACATATATTTACACACATACATATATACATACAATCATATATATATATATATATATATATATATATATATATACATACATACATATATTTGCATACATATGTACATACATACAAGCAACAAAAGGAAGTAATATTTCATATGCGGCTTGATTACAAACAGAATTGTTCATAACCATTTTGGTTCTCACCACTCGGAGTACAATTAAACGAAGTTGCATCTTTTATCGAGTAAATTATTTTTGTCTACATTAAAAAATTATATATATATATATATATATATATATATATATATATATATATATATATATATATATATATATATATATATTAACCGAATATGCACATAAAGAACAAAAATAGCACAGACATAAAAACAAATAAACTGTAAACCCCAAATGCACACGTCGACATTGAGTAAAAGCTGAAATTGAGGCTTTCATCCATGCAAAAATATATAACGTGAAATCGCGTTCATTCAACACAAGTTCTAAAGATTATTGGTGGCTCTGCAAGATCATGCTGAACAACAAACCCACAATACCTTCATTCAATCAATTTGAGGTCCTGACCTCCTCAGTTGATGTGGCTGAATGCTTTGCTCGTAAATTCTCATCCAATTCAACGCTAGACTCCTTTGGTGTACCCACACCCTATTTTCCTTCCTAGAACTGAGGCTCTACTGAGTGAGACGCACATACTCCTAACGATGGCATTGGACATCATCTCTAAATTGGAATCTCATAAGGCTAATTGCGGGGATTGTATACCGGCCATTTCCCTGAAGAAACGTGCTCCTGAATTGGCTCCTGCCCTCTTCAAATTTTACAACTACTGCCTCACCAACACTTGCTTTCTAGCCTGTTGGATGTCTTCATTTGTTGTGCCTGTCTTTAAGAACTTTGGTGACACTTCTTACCCATCTAACTACAGTCCTATCAGTCTCCTACCACTCTTCGGTAAAGTCTTCGGAGCTTTAATCAACGCCGAAGTGGTTAAGCACCTTACTTTACTTCACATAATCTGCTCTCCGATAAGCAATATGGTTTCCCCGACATACCGCTAACGTGCTCATGGACATAACTGAATTTGTGCACCAAGCACTTAACAGTAACGGAGAAGCTCGAGCCGTGACTCTAGACATCTCTAGAGTGTTTGATAGGGTTTGGCATACCAGCCTTCTTCGTAAGCTTCAGAGATATGGTATTACAGGACGATTATTTGACAATACAATCATTCCTGTCAAACCACGAAATGAAGGACGTCCTTTATCACGAACGCTGGTGCTCCCTAAGGCTCTATCTTGGGCCCTATACTGTTCCTGATTTTCATCAATGACCTTACCGGTGACATCAGCTCCCAAGTAGGCATCTACGCGGATGACACTACTATTTACTCCTGCCTCAATATTAAATCTGGTATCGTTGACAAAACTAACCTGGCTGCTGATCTAGAAAAGGACCTCCAATCTGTGGTTGACTGGGGCAGGAAATGGCTTGTAAAATTCAATACCGCCAAAACGAAACTGCTCTCCTTTACCCAGTACAGAGAACCCCACACCCTGCCTCCCATCAGAATGGCTGATTCCCAACTCTTTGAGAGCGCCTCTTTTGGTTTCACGCTGTCCGTTGACATGAGGTGGAATAAATACATTGAATCACTAGCTTCATCTACCGCAATGTTCTCTATGTCGTGCCAGAAAGTTTTTCTCGTCTGAGTCCACCCTTCAAATCTATAAATCAACCATCCGTACTTGCATGGAATATTGCTGTCATATATGGTCTGGTGCCCCCGCTGTACGTCTAGAGGTCCTCGACAAAATCCAGAGACGAATATGCAATGTGATAGGTCTTGATCTAGTATCTAGTCTACAGTCGATTTCTCACAGTCATGCCGTGACTTCCCTCTGTCTCTTCTATAAGTATTTTCACGGCAACTGTTCCGACTTGCTACTTTCGCTGTTTCCCGGACTGCATGAATTCAAGCGAGCTACTAGGCTGGCATCTCAGTTCCATCCTTTCACTGTCGAAACGGTTAAATGTAACCATCTCTTCTACTCAAACAGCTTCTTCAGTCGCACTTCCCGATAACTATAATCTTCAAATATTCAAGTGTAATGTCAATCGACATCTGATGCCTTGATTTTGTTTCTTGTCCTTCTCTGTATCCTTTCCTCAAACACGCCTCTTTACTCTTGTTCTCAATCCTCTGTAACCCTCCACCCTTGCGTGATAGTGCCATCCCACCATTCTTGGGCGAATTGCTTTATAATATATGTGTGTGTTTGTGGTTTATACTTCGGCGCTTATCAATAAAATGAATCTACATCTCTGCGTTCAGAGAGAGTCATAAACTTAAATAGTGAGTGAATTCATATGAATTTAAGTCATAGAGAGTGATTCCTATTTGATAAAATGATCATCATATTTCAGTATGAGTTATAGGTTATTCATCAATGGATCTAAATATTCTAGCGGAAAGTGCTTCATGTCTCTCACTAGTTCGCGTGCTGACATTAACCAGTAAAGACTAATGACAGAAAAGAACAAAAGTCATGTATTAAAACATGAGCATACTAATCGAATGACAAGATGAAATATCTGGCCTAAGACGATGACTACCTAACATGAGATCGTAGCTATCTAGCGTGAGATTCTTCTTCCTGTTTATTCTCACGTTCAATTCTACTAAAAATATTGTCTGGGTCAAAATACAAAGGGGTTTTCATTTACGGTTATAACACAAGCATTAGTACAAGATGACATTAAAATGCATAGAACGGATGTTTCTTACTGAATTTTCTTCCTCCAATTTGTGCTGAGCAAAATATAAAAGAGAAAGGAATAAGTTAAACTGCATCTTTGTGAAATATCAAAGTTAAGCAAAATGAAACAAGTGAAAAATAATGTTTTCTTGTGTTGGCGTGGTCTGTGCAAGAGATTATTAAGAGAGTTATATTAATTTCAATCTCGTTCCGCGATACGGAACACATCCTGAGGGAATATCAACGCGCGAGAAGCAAAGAAGAAACAAAGAAACACAGATACTGACGCACATCTGAAAATATATATTTAGAAATAGTAGCATCAGCAGATGCATACGTCACAAGCGCAAATAATAGTCATATATACATATGTACACAGATCTTAATTTGTCAAGGCTGTCAGAAGAACAACTATTTTGTTAACGTTATCTGAGTAAGGTCAGTATGGAAACGTTAACACCAACTCCTTCATTTAACTCATCATCATGGTGTGCCAGTAACAAAGTTATAGTCAAACTGACCATCGATTAGACAGAATATAAAAAGTCATGAGTTCATCTTATTTCTTTTAGCCTTCTGATAGGCATACGCCAAGTAGTATTGATTGAATAACAAGCAAGCCAGCTATCATCAGGTCCCTGCAATTTTACTGTCTGAATGTTTCACGCCGTTTATCTCGCTCTTATCTTTCCCCTTGTCTCTCTGTATTTTACTTCAGCCATATTTTGTAATACTATCCACTCCGTTTTGGTATAACTGATTCTTTTTCTTACTAACGTCTGAGTTTTATATATACCCTTCCAACTCGATGAAATACCGAACCATACTTTACAAATGCAGTGTAATCTATCCACTCATTGTAACTTTGTTTGAAACGTTTTCTTTCGTTTTGATTCTCACATGAATACATCTTGTGGAGAAAATTATAAATATTTTTCCAAAGTTCAGTTTTTCTTGTGACTCATATCTGATATTTTTGTCAAAAAGAACTGTTGCAACTGTTAGGTAAACTTGAAATATTTTGGAATGGATTTTAAAATAATCCAGAATTTATACAAGCAGTCTGCATATTGATGGAAAATGAAATCAGTAAATATACAAAAATAGAAAGGGATCTAAGACAAGAATGTCTCTTCTCATCAAACTTATTTAACCTTGACAGTGAAGTGATTCTGATAGAACTAGAAGTCCTACCAAGATTCATTATTGGCGGCCATATGAAAATACGATGTATAGCAATAAAGAGAACAAGTTTTACACTCAGTTTTAGTGGACAAATGCGGAATGCCCCCAAATCAAAAGAATGTTAAAACATTTTAAAATAAATAAATAATAATAACAATAATAATTTTATTTATTCATTCTTTGTTTATTTTTCTACATAGAATTTGGAAACTGTTGATAATTTTTAAATTAACTATGAAAAGTATTTTTTCATTTTTGTTTTTAATCAGCAAACTCTTCTGACTTTCCTTTTTCCATGACTTTTGTCGGTGTTTTTCCTTGCAGAATTTAGATTTCTGTTCAACTAGACCTGTTGAATTGCCCTAGACTTTTTCATATACACATGATTCATATGTAATTGCCAAGAAAATATTAAGCCATCAAAATCAGTTAATAAACCTTTCTAATTTGTTGACACTAAATGTGAACTGAAAATATGTATTTTATAATATATGTTAATATATGTTAATATATATATAAATATATTCCGCATTTAAAAGTTTCTTTTCAATGTTGTTTGTATTAATATATATTTTAAAATGCTGTGAAACTTTACATTTGGCGAAGGTATTCAAAATGCAGCAAACGCCTAAGAAGGCAGTGGAACATATTAGCAAAAAACTTTTTGAACAAAAAATTAAAATTTCAAATACTGTGTGAATAATTAATGAAAATGTTTATAAAATAAATTTAGACCGGTGTCTGTTTTAACAAATTTTATATCTTTACTTTGATGCACTGTGAAGGTGACATTTCAGTACATTTGAAACTCAAATTGTACATATATCTATCTGTTATTACATAATTAATGGCTTCCAAGTATATCAATCTGCTGGGTTAGGAAGCAAAATTTTGTTACATAAACTCGCTTAGGTACATTTGCTTTTCTTCAACACCTACAGAGCCAACCAGTAGCTTATGCTTCCAGGAGCTTAGTTTCAGTTAATGAGGAAGAGCGTATAAATCTGGTGTGATCGGTACTTGAACAAGGCCAGTACGTCGCAAACGTTAGTGACAATGTCTTGTGACTTTGCACTAACACAAACATTAAGGGCTTTAACAGTGCCGCATGTTGGAATCGTCTCTCCAGGATTTATTCTCAAGATGTCACCTCTTTGACAAATATCAAACTCAAGGAGATTCGAATCCACTCCAAAATATCTTATGTCTGTCATTTCATCAGATTTTACTACATACATACATACATACATACATACATATATACATACATATGCATATATATATATATATATATATATATATATATATATATATATATATTGATGAATGTTTCATTAAATAATATAAAGTTTTGTCTATTTATTTTAAGTAAGTTCATTTCATATTGTCTGATAAGCATTATCATAGAAAGACGAAAGGAAATCACCATATTGATACATATTTAAATCCAATCTAAGATTTCGGCTTACATAAGCCATTATCAAAGATGACAATTACATTTCAATATATCAAACAATACACGGACGAAACAATAATGATAGTCTGTTTTTGTTGCATGAAAAATTTCAAAGCAACGACAAACTCGTGTATACGAGACTCGGAAGCGAAAATCGCGTCGCAGCTCGTGACGTCACACATGACCACGCGACAGTGAACAGGAGATGTATTAAGTATGGGAAGCCATGGTATCATTTATGCTGGTAGGTTTTTTGTTATTATTTGTGTCTATCAATATGTCAAGGAAGGGAATTTTATATTCTAATATTGAGTTCAGACATTTAGTAATTTCTACATGTCGATCCTCGAAAATAAGTTATTTACTGATGTTAAAAAACCTTCCATCTATCTAAGATATGTTGATGATATCCTTATGTTAGTTAAAAATACAGATGAAATACTTCAACTTCAAAATAATTCTGTCCTTAAATTCACGTATGAACTCAATACTACTAATAAAAAAAACCTACCAACATAAATTCATGTACACTTAACTACAAAAGCGAATGTCCATATTACTACAAAATAGCAATTATAAAAAATCTAACACATCGTGCAGAAACTAATCCATCTACAAAACAAATTTTTTACAGTGAACTAAAGAATATAAAACAAACACTTATTAATAATAGCTTTCCAAAATATATAGTTGATGAACAAATAAAATGCTTTCTTAGATGTCTTAATACTAAGCAAATAGAACATAATACTGCTTTAACTAATCCCAAACATATTAATCTCTTATATCGTAGTCAAATGCATACTAATTATAAACAAGATGAAAATATACTAAAAAAAATAGTAAATACTAATATATCTACAACAGACACGAGCAAAAAAATTAGGTTAATCATATACTACACTAAATCTAGTATATTCAACTTCATTATTCACAATTATTCTCCCCCTCCCCACCGTTAGCGATTTGCAAAAAACCAACATAGTTTACAAATTCAAGTGCCCTTTGGGAGATTGTATCTCCAATGGATTAAATAATATTTATGTTGTCACACCACAAACTCGCTTTCACGGGGCTTGACTCTACATTTGAATGATAAATCTAACATTTTTAGGCATTTAAAACAACATTCCTGGCCGCGTACACAATTCCGGAAAATCCTTGTTGAAAATACAACTATACTTAAACATGAAAACAATAAGCAAAAACTAAAAATTCGTGAAGCTATATACATAAAACAGTTGAAACCGAGTCTCGTATACACGAGTTTGTCGTTGCTTTGAAATTTTTCAAGCAACAAAAACAGACTATCATTATTG
>OZ010577.1:137646075-137663575 GCA_963932145.1 Acanthosepion lycidas
ACAATCTAAGCAGTGTAAATAATTACAATACCTTAACTCAGAAATATAGACAGATAACGATACAAGTTGGTTAATTGCTTCTGGATATTTATTACAGAATCTGAATTTCGAGGTAACTCAATTTTTCAGTATGTGTGCTTGATAATTTCTAGTTAGAAAGCATTGTTCCTGTACAGCAAGAATAAAAACTTCGGTTTTAGCTTTCAGCCCTGCATTACGTAACCACTGATGGGTGCGTGATTTGCCTACATCACCTTGTTTGATACAGGCAGAGTACTGACCATGAAGAGGATTATTTTGCTATCGTTTCTACATTTGGCACATTGCATTTGCTTTTGCTTTCGTTTTTAGGTTCTTTGCCACTGCAGTAGGTATAATATGATTCATCTGCACTTCTTCACCCACTTAGCAGATCCATCTTCTTAACGCTATATAAGAAGCCAGTTACAAATAAATGTAAGTTCCATCGGACAATCTGCATAATGAGCCACATAATGTAGCTAATAATCCGAACTAATAATCTGAGTAATAGAGCGCGAAATTGGAAGAAGAGTAAGATTTTGTCAAGGACACTGGAACAAGAAATAATATATTTGTGATCAGAAGAATATCAGAGAGAGCAATGCAAATGCAAACGTGTGTACACTTTTGTTTTATAGATTACGTAAAAGCACTTGATAGTTACGGCACAAAGATCTATTAAAACTGCTAGGAAAACTCGATCTATTTAACAAGGATGTTAGACTAATCCGGAACTTATACAGGAAGCAGATCGCTTGGATACAGATAGGAAACGAAATGAGTAGGTGCCCAAAAGTAGAAATTGACAAGACAAGAATGTGTCTTCTCTCTGGATTTATTCAACCTATGCAACGAAGCTATTGTAAGCAAAGTGGAGATCCTATCAGGATTTATAATATAAGACAAGCAGTTGACACTGTTTTGATGTCAGACACGGAATGAAAAACTACAGGACATCCTACAGAAGGTTGTAAAGGAAACTGAGAAGAAAGGACTGGAGTTAAAGAATTGTAAGAAGACAGAATGTATGGTTTCAGCAAAAGAAAAAGCCCAAGATGCGAACTACGAATTGTAGATGTCAAACATCTCACAAATACAAAAGTTTAAATATCTGGGAAGGATGAAAAATATGACACTGAAATCCGATGGCGAATTGGAATAACGAATCACTTATATTCAGCATCAGAAAGTGACTGTTGACATTTTTTGGACGCATGATATGGAAGAAGGGTCAGGACATATCGAAGCTATTTTGATTGAAGCTTGATTTAACATTGTGAAAAGAACGTTAGAAAAGTTTCAATTTTAGAACAATTATGAAAAGGTATCACACACAGTTAAAATACACTCCCTCTCTCTCTCTCTCTCAATATATATATATATATATATATATATATATATAATGGTGTTATTTTTTATAGATGCCAGCTGTGAGCGAGAGGTTGGAGTGTGAAAAATAATTTGTCACCTACAAGGACTCAGAAAAGTTTTTAAATCAACTGAGATTGGAAAGTGAGGCCTGGGAAGCTTCCGCCCAAATATGACAACAGTACTCCATTTTCGGCCTTGTATAGGTAGAAGATAGCATGAGGAGCCAGGTACTTACTGGATCGATATAGGGAGCTGACCATTTTACCTGAATTTTTACACTTCTTTTTCCTTGCAGTTGATGTTTAATCCTGTTTTATCAATTTCTTCTATCAGCCTACTTTTCTAAAAAGTAGAACAGATAGTGGTCGCCGACTAACTGTTGAGTGGTCGCAGTTATGTGTTGGTCATGTGACTAAGAACTAAGGTCTTTTTGTGATGTTGAGGTTGTAAGGTGATTAAACATTAATTCTAAGCAGGAAAAGGATTAAGCCAAAACTGAAATATAAACTGAAACATTGAGAGATAAAAAAAGGAAATGGAAGAGATGTTCCATGGTAATGTGGGAGTAAAGAAAGGGCAATCTGGGTAGCTTCACCCGAAAAATTGTAACGATGCGCCGAGAATTTACTTTTTTATCAATCGAATATCTGGCATACGGGTAATGCAAATTGGGAAATGCCGTTATATCTTTCTGGGGAAATTAGAAAAAACACATGTCATTGGCAAAAAGAGAAGGAGACGGGGAATTGTATTTTCGTTAGCGAAAACGAATTGAGAAATGAAAACAGAGAATGAACCCACTGCGAAGGTTACGAAAATCGATCCGTCATAACAGGTATGTAATCTGGTTTATGTTTTCGCTAAAACGACGACTGGTCCAAGAATGGAAAACGGCGTGTCTCTTTGTTGAGAATTTAGGTAAACACATATTTTCATTGACGAAAATAAATTGGGAAATAATTTTTATCTATCGCTTGAAAGGTTAAAATGAAATGGTGATCTGGTTTGTGTTTTTGCTGGACAAGTGGGTTTTGGAAAGGAGTCAAAGAACTGAAATTAATGAGGTGAATAAACCACACTCTTTCAACTAAGCACTTAATTAGATTTGTCACAAAGACAGTTATGCCAGCCCTGTGAAGTGGACAGATTTAAAATACCGAGAAGGAAAGAGGAAGAAGAATTTAGCCCGACCTGTGCGGAGTAGCGGTACGAGATGTGAATTGAAGAAGACTGGAATTAAGGAAAGAACAGTCCCTATGCCTACTCCTAAGGAAGGTGGATAATTCTCCAAATTTAGAAAATTGATTAAAAAAGAAAAATAGAGAACTTTTATTGGAATTAATGAAAATTGGGGAATCACCAAATCCCCAGAACACTTCGGCACCACGCCAGTTTTGAGCCGAATTGCATATAAGTAGATGACTTTGAGAAGCTTGAAGATTTGGTGCTTAGAACACGCGTCGAGTGCCTCTGAAGTCCGCGTCGGCTGCCAACTAGATTTATTGTTTTCAAGACTTTGAACCCGGCCTCTCCAGAAGTTTAGGTAACGCCCACTGTCACTATAGAGATTGGTGCGGGAAGGGTTCATTTTGTTTTACCAAGAGCTATATAAAGTAATTGAAGATTAACCCCACGAATGTCTCGTTTTATTTTTCCTTAATATAACATCCGCTTGCGAGACTGCAACCTTCGATTTTCTACTGCTCTGAGATCAGCGTGGGCAGTGTTGATTTGGATTGAAGCGGCCTACAACCAGCATTGACCAGCGCAGAGTTAGCCCTGTGGTTTAAATGAGGACCGGAGCACTAAAACGTTATTACACCACCAGGTGTAGGCGGCGGCGGCGGCGAAAGGTGTTATATTTTAGCCAATAGGAAGACACTACACAGTGACACAATGAATGCGTTCCTTCAAGAACATATGAATACTCGAAATTTCTACATTTGGCCAGTTCTTCTGGTGGTCCTTCCCACACACATGTACCACACACAATAGTTCCTACTCCTTCTCTAACCGACAAATTATACAAGTGTTGTCTTTGTCAAATCAGTCTGTCCTCTTTTTTCTTTGCCTTACCCGTATATAACAAAAGATCTGTTCATTTACTAACAGTATTAGTTCTATGATATATTAAATAAATTAAAATAAGACATTTATATTTATTAAGTTATATAAGATAAATTGAAATCTAATTCAAAATATTACCTATTTTAAAGACTAATACAACAAAACATTGCTTAAATAATGTATATTATTGGGATTTTCCGAGTCTCAACTTTCAAATTACATCCTTTTGATGGGTAGAAAATAGTCTTGAAAATGAATTTTTCTTAAGACTTTTTCTTGAACATTATTGTTTTTATTACTCTGTGCCAGATATTGTGTTGAAACAAACAATATCAAAAAAGTTCCATCCGAACACTTCATTGACTGAAAATATATTCTCCTTCGGTGGCGGAAAAAGACAGAGGGTCGTATTTTTTTCACATAATATTTATATTATTTACTACATGATTTTTATTTTAAAAATATTAAAAAATACAATTTACTTATTACATGACTTATACTGAATACGTTAATTAAAATATAGCATTTGCTTATGTTGTATTAAATAAATACAAATATTATTAATAAATAGCTATTTTAATCATGATCAAAAAATTTAGTTTATCAAAATAACATTTACTTATAACTTTTTATTAAAATAATTAAATTAAATTATTATATCATTTTTTAAATAAAAATTGTCAATTTTAAATGAAAACATTCCGCCATTTTCTGCTCCGTCGGTTAAAATAAAATTTCCCCATCACAATTTTACTAAAATGCCAAAACATTCAACTGAATTCTCTGCAATTTAAATTTTGTATTTCAAAATCTTTATTTCTATTGTATTTCATTTTGTTATTTTATTTTCTCTGTGTCTATTAACAACAACTAATCAATTCCATCTAAGAATCTAACACATCTTACTGCTACACAGAATTTAAGGCTACAATTTTACTGTGATGCATCGCCCTGTGAAAGAAATTCCAATAGTTGACAGTCAAGAGTGTTATCGAGACCAGACAAACAGATTGAAGGCATTGATCTCAAAATTTACCTACTGAACCTTCAGTTTAACACTGCGCATAAAAGTATTAGGGCGGGGACCACGGTGAATTCTATTCTGAAAGAGTTTGCCAAAACAATGATAACTAGATGGCTATCTGATCGCTCAAGTTGCCCAAGCCGTCTACTCCCATAATGGAATTTCAGAGATGAATGCATATTCAATATGGCATTTTGCTCAAAGATAATATAATCACTGTATCCATTTCCGTGTAATTCTGACACTAACTACAGGTATCGCATCACCGAGTAGAGAAAACTCACTCGTTGGTCAGAACAGATGTTTTTTGGGGTATGAATTAACAGAGACGGCATGTGTGGCATTTCGCAATGCCACACATGCCAGGAATATCAACTGAGCATCTTATGAGAAACATTACGCCAACATGAGACCTCTTCCTACCCATGTCAGCACAGATCTTTTCAGAATGGACAGCAAAGATTACCTTATTGTGGCTGAATAGTATAGTCGCAGCCCATTTATATGCCACCTTCATTCTGCCACATCTGTTGCGCTGATCAGATCAAATCAATGTTTGAAGGGCGAGGAGAAGCTGTGACAGTAGGCCACAATATACAAGTCAGTAAGTTACCAGTTTGCAGAAAAATTTAACTTTACGTATGTAACATAATCACCGCACGATCCTCAGTGTAATAGCTTCGTCGAGTGAATAGTAGGCGCAAAAAGTTGCTTGAGATACTAGCACTGTCATTTAGTTTTGATGTCATATATGACCACATCTCTTTTAACCAACCTAAAATCCTCAGATGAATTGTTTAAATCCCACTCGAACACCATTCCAAACAAAAGTTTAAGGATGATCAAATAAGAGAGTTGATAAGATTGTGCAAAGATAAGGCAAAAGGCTGTTATGATCAACAGAATAATCGTCGATGTAGGCCAACAATCCTGTGTCCAGAATGAGTAGACTACATTGTTGAAGCCTGGATTAATTAAAGGGATTACCATAGAGACAGGATCATACTTAGTTGAATCTTCTGATGGCAGCATTTATCAAAAGAATAAACAATTGCTTAAACCTGCAAGAAAATCCATATATGATAGCAGACATAATCACCTATCCGCAGTCCATGCCAATAGACCACTCACAAACGCCATAATACTTCCACACGTACACTCAACCTCTCATCCTACTCCAATTTTACAAATTCTCCGTTAACCATTTTAAGTCATATACCAGTGCTTGCTGTACAAGCCTTGCCCACTCTTGACGAGCAACATTCAGACAGAACCGCCGGACTGTACACTCAGTCACGCCACTCTGGTCGATCCGTGGAAGTATCACAGTGACTAGACATGTTATACTCAGCACAACCATAGACAACTAGAAACCAGGACATTCTATGAATGGAATAAGCTACTCTTATTTCAAGTCAGGTTGTCACTGGCTCGTTTTGATCCAGAACAGTATATATATATATTATTTGAATCATGTTTCCTTTATTGCACGCTTCACCCCATAGTATAACTCTAATAAGAGTTTTTGTAGATACCACCTAGGACAGTTCTTACACTTTAATCTTGCACTAAAAGAAAGAAAGAGACTAAATTCCCATTGCTAACTCCTAGCCTAATTTTAGGTAAGGGGTATGTTGCATTAGCGGATTCACATACATGCCTAAGTGAATGCTTCATTTACCTCCTCTATTTCTGATTGATTAACCGCTCTCTAAAAACAGACTTCCTCCTAGTATTATTAATGGGCGCCCCTTGTAAATAAAGAAATGTTTACTAATGTCTTTGTTCTTAATCCTAGCCATCGAGCATTCAACAAAACGCAATCAATTAAATTGGAGAACTACGTTTCCTTTTTATAGAGGAGGAGGTACCGTTGAAATTGAAGGAGCTTCTGAGTTTCATTCCGTGTTTAGGTATGATTTAGGGTATTTAAAGGATTTTAAAATAACGTTGCCATTTGATAAAATAGCAACACTACACTTTTGAGACGTAATTTTGAAGAAATTGAACCATTTAGAGAGATAAGGTATCATTTAAATGATAATAAAAATATTAGCCGTTTCCTGTTAAGGAAGCATTCGGCAATTTATTGAAGGATCAATTACTGCTACTGTTCATTGACATTGGGGAAGAGGTTTTAAGTTTCGATGTAAGAGCAACTTCATTATATCATTTTATCTATCTCTGACTACTACGAATTGAGAGTTCCTTTAGGCATGGTATTCCGAAGAAGCAAAGTTCGACTAAGACAACTGTCTCACACGCACGGTAACAATCATTATTTACCCACCCAATAAAAACCGGTAGTTTCACTAGAGTAGAGACAAAGAGTCAAGTATTGTTTAGAGTTATAATGGAATTGAATTTGCGGAGAGCCATAATAGCCAATGCCCTGAAAGGATACGACAAATAAAAGACGCGTGTATACAGGTGTATATAACGAACGGATAAATGGGTCATAGTCAGAACGCACTACCATAGTGGAAACCTTAACTTACATTAAACATTTGACGTGTATCTGAATATATATGGTATATAAGAAGGTTCACTAAACCTCTTAACGTCCAAAACATTCATTTTTCCACTGAGCTACAACCGAGGGTGCAGGCTTCATATACTGCGCAGTTGCCCTACCATCTCTGCCCTTTCTCAAATTATCTTTAATGACGATGACGGGAAGAGACGCATTACTCTTGATGACAGGAAGTTCGTTGAGATTTCATTTCCCTCGGGAAGCGTCCGGTACAATTTGTCTTATTACAATCAAACTTTTTATAACACGTAACCAGTAATTTTCTTTTAATACTGTTCTGTTATATGAAGGCTGCTTTCCTTGAATGACATTGTTATATTCGATCTGTGGCAAAATATAAAGTTAATTTTGTTTTTACAATTAAATTTAATGATGAAAATAAGCATGTGAGCAGTTAATAATACATGCAATTGATTATAAAAAGCTTTGCTTGTGGATCATAAATCAAATATTTTGGTCGTATATGCATTCAACATTGGTTACAGAAATATCAGTACGAATTTCTCAGGATTACATTGCAACTGGCCTTCATAAGATAATTTTATTTCAAACATTAAAATTGGCATTGTAAACATTGTTTATGATCATTTTTGCTGCATTCTTGATGTATTTAATGCTGCTATGGTGGCTATGTATTAACTAATTCCATCTAATTTTAAAAACTTCCAGTGATAGTTACAAATCACGATGGTTTTGGTCTTACAAATTTAGGTACCTCCAAAAAATCCTATACCTAAATTTAAAATGCATTTTAAAAAAATGAAACACTTGCTTGAATCTTTGATTTTAATTTTAATTTTAATTCCAAGCTAATATTAGTTACTTTTAGTTTAAAATATCGCAGAAAAGCATTTTATAACACACGAGATTTATTTTTGGCGTGTTACGTGGTTTATTGATAGTTTGGAGTTTGAGAAATATAAATAAGGTGCGGTGCAGAAATGACAGAAGATTTTTAACTACCCAGTAATCTTCGAATTTTAAGAAAATGTTTTCAACAATCTAATAATGTTTTATTAAATTTTAGGTACTTTGGCTTTATAGCCTTACTTGCGAAGACGCTTGTTGAGGAAATAATAGAATATTACCAATACACTTTTAAATTTATTATAGTTAGCTCTCTTATTTTCTGATAATGCCGTGTATAGACGTCTGTATTTACAAAATTCGACAGATTTATGCACACACACAAAAAACCTAAAAATTCATTTTAAAATATTGGTAGTTGAATTGCAGTGAGCTTTTCCATCTATGATTAGTAAATACAATTTTACTTGGCCGCTACAAATTAATACAGAATTTTAGAAGATTTAAAACTTTATGAATTATTCTAAATAAAATCTTGAAAACACTTCTTGTAAAGATTTATTGCAATTTTTTTCTTAACACAATAGTGCCCATAGTATATTTTATTCATAAAAACATTTGAAGGTTTTCTAATTAAACAAAAATATCTTAGATTTTTTTTTTTTAATTTTTTATTTTACGATTCAGGGCAGATTTTCTGCAACTGGAGCTCCTGTTTAACTACAAATATTTGATTTAAATTCTCCGCAGACTTAATAAGAAATAGAAATATTTTGTTTTGTGATATATAAAAAAAGAATATCTTGAAATATCATAAAAATTAAATGTGGGTGGTTAACAAATTAAAAAATATTACGAAAATTATCAGAAAAATTTAAATGTTTCATTCATTTCATAATTCTGAAAATTTAAAGTCTGAAAATTCTCATTTTTAAGGAATTTCCAATACAATTTTTTCAACCGCAAAAAAAAATTTCACACATTTTCAATACAAATTTAATTTGGCGTAAAGCAAAAACAAAGAAAAATACCAAAATTTCCAAGGTTCTATAAAAAACAATCTTTACATCAAAACATCCTTTGATCTTTCCTCTTAATAATGACACAAAGATTTTGACGGTAAAATTTATTTTATGCTTTTAATATGTATCCTATTTTATTGATTTTTAAGACCATTCATAGCTGAACAAAAGACTCAAACTCTTCCCATTTTGCTTTTCAAGTACGAAGTTCAACTTGATGACTCGAGGCAATTCGTTTCGGATTTCTTTCAAGGAAAACAAAATAACGAACTGTAAACAGTCTGAAAGATTGTTTCCTCGAATTACGACCATCAATATTGAAGATGGTTCCTGTAATGACGCAGAGAAGCACAAAATTCTCTACTGAAAATATAAAACATTACATGCAGAAAAACTAAGTTTTGTTATATAAACATTCTACCCAACCTACAGAGAATTTCTTTCGCAAAGTAAATTCATTCATTTTGTCAAAGATATTTATTTATTTTTATCGTTTCACCCCAAGCAAGG
Organism: Acanthosepion lycidas; assembly: GCA_963932145.1. Taxonomy (NCBI): domain Eukaryota; kingdom Metazoa; phylum Mollusca; class Cephalopoda; order Sepiida; family Sepiidae; genus Acanthosepion; species Acanthosepion lycidas. Next base: position 137,655,431 of record OZ010577.1, read on the forward strand.
CGATAATGTCACTAGAACGCAGGGGGTTACAAGTAGTGAAGCAAAATTAAGACTTTAGTAGGGATGATTGAGGAAAGGCCAAAAAAAAGGAATAGGATTCAAGAAGACAGAAGATGACGATTGACGCTGCATTCACATTTTTGAAGATTACAATTATCAGGGAAGCAAGAGAAGTGCGAGAAAAAAAAACTGTTAGAGTAGAAGTGGCGATTGCATCCAGCTAGTTCAACAGTAAAATGTAGAAAGGCTCATCAGAAGTTACCATGAAAATATTTGTAGAAAAGGCGGAGGGGAGCACGTCACGTCGGTGAGAAAAGGACTGGTCGAGATGCCTGGTCAGGGACGATTACATAACAGACTATTCTTTGAATTTTGTCAAGAATCTGGAGATGTACAGCAGGAGAAGCAGGCCAGGTATGGCAACAGCATTTGAATTTAGGTCTAAATAAATTCGATCATCGAGTATTATTGTTGGAGTGTATTATATACTTTGCATAAACCGTTCGATGAATGTTTTATATACTAACGTTCAAAGCTCAAGAGTCACTCAATGTAGAGGATTACTGAATCGATCGTGTCATGATAAGAGAAGTAGGAAGTGAGGATAGATAACGATTGATCACAAGCCAGGAAAGGTTAATATTGCGATCTTTGGGAAAGCATCCACGCTGACGTCCGTTCCACAAAGCAACGATTCATGTAACGGAGGCTGTTTCAGTGGAACATTCTTCTTACCAATACGTAGAAAATGAACGTCAGTCAACCCCGTGGGTGTAACAAGACGAGTCTTAGTATTAAAGGTCTGAACTCGTAGCACTAAAGAATGGAGCTCGTCTTCACATTTGCCATGGAAATAGCGATATTTCTAGCGGTGTTGCGTTTGTGGGAAAGAGAACGTGGGATGGGAAATAAGCCATCTGCCACAAAACAATGTAAACGATTTTAAAATCTGTCATGGCTGGAAAGTAAGGATTGGACAACCTAAGTTCAAATATGACATCAGGATTCTATTTTTGGTCTGATTTAACTCTAATATGCGCCCCAAACCACAATTTTTACAAAATTCTTAGAAAGGAGAATTTTCCATGCATGTCTATTTATTCTATTATAGTCTATTATTCACCCAGTTCAAAAATAAAAAAAATAATCTTAGTACAGGTTTCGACTGCTTTTCGAGAGCATCACTTCCCTTTTATGAAAGACCTACATGATATAAAGGTTTATCCGAAATGGTTTAAACGAAAAGAAACAATTACCATTAATTTATATTAGAAACTATTTTAAGCGTTCACCCACCCCCCACACACCGGCTATATATGCATTTTCTGTGACTGCCTGCTTCAATGTCAAAAGTCAAGGTTTGTCGTCTTCTGTAGCAAATATGGAAGGTTTGAAATATGATAGTATCTTTGACTCTTTAGTCTCATGAATTTGTCTATCCTTCAATTCTTCAAATGTACTATAAACAACCAACATACTTCTTGAGAATTTAAATTTCCCTCTTATCTTAAAATTTAAAGTTGTACTTTCCTGCAATCATTGCGGCACTGTCAGTAGTAGCGAAAATTTCACACAAGGTTACTTTTAAGGTTGGGAACGCTCGAAAAATGTTCCCACATAAATAAATAATTGTTTCTTTGCTTTACGCTATTTCAGCTTACGAAAAGTTTCATATAAACGCTCTAATTTCGAATGGCAGATTGTAACAAGATTGTTTAAAATTAATCATCACGGGTTATTTCCTGTCGTCATATATATTCATATATAAATCAAATTCGTATTGCGATCGACTTTATTGGTTAAAGAATTGTGTCATATGAATTGACTTGAATTTTTGGCATCATCAGAATTATACATAAGGTAAAGAAAGCAGGAAATTTTAAAGCATTTCTAAAACTTTTTGTACTCCTCCCCACCTAGAACTAAAGCACAGCGCACCAAATATAAAATATTTACCATTTATTATTACAGCAATCTATATTGGAAGATAGGAATTTCGGCAAACATTATTTTAGATTTCGCTTAAAGTCAGTCAAGATCGAATATTATTGAAATGCATTTTATTTTAATATTTTTCCTAATTGAAGTTAAGAAATGTGCGCATTTCAACCTAATAAAAATCTCTTATCGTGGAAGATTGACAAAAACTTTCGCTTGAAAACGTCTTATACATGATTTTGCATGGTAGCCATATTAAGAATTTTTCTTCTCAGTATTTTTTCTCTTCGTTGAGATATTTTAACGTTTGAAAAACTAGAAAAATCTGTAACTAATGCAAGTAGTGTTTTTGTGTGAGTTAGAGTAAAAGAAACGCTACGACAAATAAAAATGTCTATCAAATCTTAGAAAACACATTTTCAATTGACTATAAGTGTATTACAGTTATTTTTTTAGTTTCATTTGAACTGAAAACAGTTATCAACTGCTTTTATCGTTCGAAAATGTCGTACTCCCTGCCATTTGATGTTTCTCCCAGTTGATAAATACTTTACTTCTTCACAAAGATCTGTCGTTTTAACTCGTAAAATGTCGGGGGAACACAGTTCTCTGCCAAAGCTGTCGTTCAACCTGTTGTGACATTGTTCTTCTCGGTGCCAAGCCAACACGCCTATTAGTCTTCGACTTTAGATTTAATAACGTCTTTTCCGCTATAAAATAAAAGTATCAACTAAAATACAAGCGATGGCAAATATATTCAAGATATAATTGTTGTAACAATTGCATTAATTTATTAATTAATAATTTTCCCGTTAAAGTGTTTATTTCTTCAATAGATTCTGACTCAACACTTAACTGCAGTAGAATGTATCAGATGAGCTTAAAAAAGTATTAATCCTTGCATTGAAGAAAATGGCAGACAGACACTCTGCAGTTAAGTAAAACCACTGTTACTATTTTCAAAATGCTGCCGGCATAAGAAAAAAAGAAATATGGAAACTTGATATAAAAACTTAACAACGTGACTATTTTGAACTGATTTTAAAAAACCGTTTGTAATTTGATCATCCATTGTAGCTGCCTTTGGCGAGAGACGAGACCTACTCTCAAGAACTTATTTAGTTAGAAAGAAATATATAAATCATAATATTATTTCAGTATTTGGAGATTCATTTATTTCAGAACAGAGACGCTGGATTTTTTTGGTTTTTCACAAGGTTACTTTTTGTCATTGTGGGGTTTTTTTTTGCGTTTTAACTGAACTTTCAGCAAAACTCTTTATATAGCCGCCTCATAGTATTCTGGGTAGCTTTTTTAAAAATAAATTTCATCCTACAAGGTGAGCACGAACCCACTAATTCAAAATACAGCTTTTTTATATTCCACGGTTGAAAAAGCCGTCATAATTATATCCATATCAAAGGATTCAAATGGTCTCAATCCTAAATCTTGTTTCAAGATTTTCTTTTACTATAGACCATAGAATCCTAAGCTGAGAGCAAGAAAAATGTTCGGAGTGACCTGGAGCATGTCTGTATACAATTAAGTTTAATCTAATTCAGTACATTTTTGTAGTGTTCAATATATTTAAAGTTCAACTTGATGCAGAACAAGCAATAAATGAATAAAACCTACTGCAATGGCTAGTGCATCCAGTTTTATGGAATGGCGTAGGTACGTGTATCAGAAATAAAATTTAGTGATGTCTGGTATTTAGAATTTAAAAGTTTCGTTTTTCAGTTTCCAAACTAGATTGTAGAGGACCGTGTGGGTTGAATTAGAAACACGTGCTGTTTATTCCTGCTAGAAGGTCAAACTACAAGAAAATGGCGGACTCAAGTTGAGTCCAACCGAAGATGTAAAGAAATCAAACAAGACCGATATATATATGTCAACAAATATATGTATTAAACAACAAATTTACAAGTGACAAAGACATCAACAATTGTGTTTGTGTGAGGACGTAAAGAGTTTGTTCTTTGATGAATGTTCGTATGTACGTGTATGCGTGTTTCATGGCGTTTTCCCATAAGTGGGCGAAAACGCTGATCTCTACGAGAGATTACATTTTTAAATGTGCCCGCTGAAATGCAAAGTAGAAAAAAGAAGTCGCCCAGTATTTATAGTGTAGGGAGAGCGACCCCTAGTGAACAATTAGGGAATTAAGGAGGAGCTAACTCCGACAAGATCATACAAGATGATTTTCTTAGTTACCAAAAAGAGGTCGCCGATTGTATCCATTTGAAAATTTTATTTATTCTTGTCTAAAGATATGCGTCGATACTTATTGTACACAGACCAAATTTTATCAGCTTCATTTCTGGGTTATCGGAAATTAAACCGGTTCCCCCACCAAGATTTTCTGGATGGATAGACACACAGCAGGATTAAAAAGACGATACCTGTCAAATAGTGGATGCAACCTTTCATGAGATCAACGGTCATTTAGCTTAGGAGCGGTGATGTAGAAATACCCGAGTTTGTTTCCAGGCGTACCTACTGCAAGTGTTGAACCCCTTGGCCTTCATTTATTTATTTATTTTTTTGATTCATGTTCTATGGCTTATCAAGCCTTTACATGTCATTTAAAGCAAGAAATTGTAAGATTTGGGGGTGGAGGCGATAATAATGGTCTACACGACTAGCTGGCGAACATAGATGGCTAAACCGTTCCTTGCTACAGAGTCTTAAACATAGCTTTCTTCACCAAGCGGTTCAAGCGGCGGTTAGACCATTTGGAGTTGTTGAGGATATTGTTTGACATAAGTTTACTCAGGCGCTACAACTGTCCATCAAGCCAGTGATAGTATCCTAAACCAATCTAGAAAAATATGATGATCCACTATATTTTAATAAACAAGAGGCTGCACAAGCCCAGCAAGTGACACGAGGTCAGTGCCGTAGTAGCAGAAGTTCGGATTCGTCAAGAAAAAACAACTGTCCAACCAGATGAATTCTAACGTTAACATTGTGCACATCGAAATTAATTTGTTCTGTAGCGACAAATGAAGCTGTGGCGTTTCCCAAACGAACGTCGGGCTTCCAAATGAACGTCGTCGAGGTCACCAATGAAATGTGGTGGCCTTTTACCACATTTATTTAATTTTGTTTAGGAACCCAAGCTGATGTAAAAATAAAAGGGACATAGCAAAGGTATCAATATATATATATAAATTGTATTCAACAAAGCATACAATAAAGAATGCATACGAAAAAGCATGCAATGAGTAAGATGATAGTTGTCTCTCTTTGACTATCAAAGTTCTCTGAAAGAAAATGAAAGAGTTATTAACCTGTTATAAATGTTTTTAAACAGTTCTGCCGTGCAAGAAGAAATTATGTAAGTGTGATAGAATATGCTGCTTGAGAGTTGAGTGAGAAGATGGTCGCATATCTTCAACTGACGTGGATTTCTGTGGCAGCTGAAGTCTCACTGGGAGTCTCCTCTTTTCCTATGCTTATATAGGTGGTCATTCAATTAGGAGTGCTGCGCGGGAAAAATCATTCTCCACATGCAGAGAATCTGATTGGTCGATACTGACCAATCAGTGCATGAGTTTTGGGGAGACTTCTGGCAGCAGCCGATTCTCCCAAAAGTGCACAAAATTTACTATATGAAAATATAGCGATTTTAAAATTGTCGCTTCAGATAGCAGCGTTGCTTCTTGTCCAATGAATGAATGCTGTTGAAGATTTGAATTTGTAAGGGTGTATGTGTGTGTGGTGATGACCGCCATAAAGCCATTCTTTCGGATAATTTGGCCACAGTTTGTTATTTTATTATATACACACATACAAAAAAAATAATATACAGAAAAAATATTAAACAGAAAAAAAAAATCATGCAAAGCAAATTTTCATTAGATATTGTGAATATATTTCACTATTTTTTCGATTTTATAACAATAACTGATGGTGGGAAACATTTTTCTGAACAATGCAGAAGCTATAAACACAGTTGTAGGGTTTGCTTAAAGATAAGCTGAAGTTGCGTACGCAAGCGTATTATTTACATTAATGAAACTCCTATCATAGCCTCTTGCTACTGTTTTCATTCCGTTTCGGCGAATGGAACTCTTCCGTGTGACCTAAAACAGCAGAATCGAGAATAGTAATTCTGTGGTTCATTTCAGAGATATGGTTCAACGGTAATTCGAAACAAATACTATTTCCTTCCTACAGTTGTTTGCTTGATTATTATATATCCTGACAAAGTTACTCTACGACAGTTCATTCGCAACCGGAAGTAGCTTCAAAACCCGTAAAAGTATTAACGCTACCTCGTTATAAAATCAGCACGCAGAGACGGAAGCCTACTTGCATCTTAAAGGATTTGTTTCATAGATATGATCAGCTAAAACAATCTATGTGCCCAATCCCGCGCAAGCGGAGACTGGGTAAAAATTGATAAATATTTTGAACAGTGACCGGCGTATACGCGCTCGGTTACCGTTCAACAACTGACCTTGTATTGCAGCCCGTCTTTGAGGGTTGGCATGGGTTAATACCTGTAGTATCTGTTCCGCGGCCTTGACGAACTAAAACAAGCTTTGTATCGGATCCCGCATAAGCGGGGTTTAGGTAAATTTTGACCCAATTGTACACGCTCGGGTTCCGCACTCGAAAAACCAGTCCTTGTGTCACATCCGAAACTCAGTGGGGAGTCTTTGGCAAATACCACAGTCAGCCCGGTAGCGGTACAAAAACTATGAGCATATTGTAGTATCTATTCCGCGGCCTTGACCAGCAAAGGCAAGCTATGACAAGCTCTTGTCCGATCCCGCACAAGATGATTTGGGTAAAAACTGACCAATATTTTGACCAGTGACCCGAATGTACGCGCTCGTGTTCCGCACGTTAAAAAACTGACTTTGTGTCGTATCCGTAACTCAGTGGAGAATCTTTGTTAAATTCCGGGTGAAGAGGATGGGTGTGTAGTATCTGTTCCAGTAGCAGCCGATCAGCCATCCAAGAAGCACCAGTTCCAGCTACAAGCCACCATCATCTTCAGCTTGTCACCAGCCATCGTTCCTGTAGACTCCAGCTCCTGCTTCATTCCCGCCGCTCCCACCAACCAAAGATCCGGTGCTACTCAACTGCTCTTTTCAGGGCACAAAGTATTTTCTACCTATACAGCGAAGCGAACTAAGCAACAACGCACAGCCACAATTTCTGACCTACGAACTGCTTCCAGGCCTGTTTACCACCACACTCGCAACTCCAGTTACATCACCAGCCCACTAATTATTGACTGAGCTAAAGCCAATGACGACTTTTAACACGACTAACCGGAGCAATTCAAAACACTACACCTTTTCATTTTTCTTTGTTATTTTGATTTTTGCCAATAAAGAAATTTGGCATTATTAATCTAATCACCTCGTTATAGCTATCCTTGCCTTTGCCGTGTCACTTCTACCTTTTTAATGTTTGTGGTGACTGGGGATAACATAGACGAATAGTCTCTTTGCCAAACTCCCATGACAATCATTTTGATTTGAAATGTGAATCGACAGCTAAATTCTATTCCTTTCCATCTATGCCTAGCCAATCAGACAGTTAAGGCTTGGGAGAAACAAAACTCTTTTTAAATAACACAATAAACAAAATAATTTAGCGTATTGCAAACCGAATCTAAAATGATTGGAATTTTCTTATCTTTTTTTATATTTTATAGAATTTTTAGGTACTTTGGCTTTATAGCCTTATTTCGAAGACGCTTGCTAAGAAAATATTAGAAAATTACCAATAATTTATTTATTTAGTATCGATACCACTCTTATTTTCTGATAATGTCGTGTATGGGCATCTGAATTAAAAAAAATCGAAACGTTTTTGCACAAAAAACATTCTAAGTTCTTTTTAAAATATTGGTGGTCGTTGAATTGTAGTGATTGTTTTCATTTATGATTAGTAAATACGGTTTTAATTTAATAACAATATCACTTAACCGGTACAAATTAATACCGAATATTAAAAGATTTAAAAATTGACAAATTATTTTTTTTAAAAATGAAAGCAATTCTTGTAAAAATTCAATATTCATCGCAAAATTATCTTTTTCTTAAGATAGTAGAGTCCATAATATATTTTATTCAAAAAAGTAATTAAAAGCTTTCATTAAAATGTCTCAGTTCTATTGCATTATTTTATTTTACGGTTCAGGGCAGATTTTTCGTAACTGTGGATTCTGTTTGACCAAAAAGA